>CM066333.1:96448278-96490778 GCA_033807585.1 Hydrophis major | reverse complement strand
GAACTGCAGTGATTTGCTTAACCAACATGGCAGTAAAGATTGTAAAATAAGATCTAGTCACATATTATGACCTCCTTTTACAACCATCATGAGTTTTGACCGTCATGGGCAGATTCCATGATGGTCATAAGTGGAGGACTACATGTGGATATGTTCTATAAATAAATTGATAGATGATAAATAGATGAGAGAAAGAGAGATGGATTGGTGTTAGAGATGATAGAGGATGGATGGATGAAGAGATAGATAGATATGGATAGATGATAGATATAGATATTAAAGATAGATAGATAGTGATATAGAGATAGGTAGGTAGGTAGGTAGGTAGGTGGGTAGATAGATAGATAGATAGATAGATAGATAGATAGATAGATAATATAGGATTGGTGTTAGAGATGATAGAGGATGGATGGATGGAGAGAGAGATATGGATAGATGATAGATATAGATATTAGAGATGGATGGATGGATGGATGGATGGATAGATAGATAGATAGATAGATAGATAGATAGATAGATAGATAGATAGATAGATACTGATATAGAGATAGGTAGGTAGATAGATAGATAGAGAGATGTAGGTGATAGAGATAAATAGATGATAGAGGTAGATGATATAGGTAGTTATAGAGATGATAGAGATAGAGATAGATAAATAGAGAGATATAGATATAGATAATAGAGATAGATATAGACGATAAATTAGATAGGTAGATAGATAGATATAAATAGATAAATATATAGATGACAGATATAGATAGATAGATAGATAGATAGATAGATAGATAGATAGATAGATAGATAGTCTTAGAGAAAGAAAGGTTTTGGAAGGGAACAGCAAATGAACTGCAGTGGCTGTGGGTGCTACACAACTGAATGTCTCTTTTTCTGTTTGTGTCAACAGCAAGAAACAGAGCAAACAAAGAGGCAGACCAGCCCAGATGACTGGAACAGTTCCAGCTGGTCAGAACCAGCTGAGAATCTTGGCGGTAGGACAGTAAGTCTGCTTCAGGCAGCCTCAAACTAACTCCCTGTTTCCCTGCTTTGGGTTCCTCATTCTCCACAGCTGTAGTTAGAATGACATACCAGCAGATGGCAGAGTGGGACTTCAGAAGTTTGGGATGGGAGACCACAGCGTGAGCCATAGCAGTAGGCTAGACTGCGAAGTACCAAAATACGTCCCGGTAGGTTGGGGGACATTGGGGGGAATGTCCCAGGGATAACAAGGCAACTGTGGGGCAAGTGTCCTCCTCAGACCTCTGGAAACGATACAGAAAAGCCCCCTTGTTGTAAGGCATCCAGAAAGTATCCGTGATATCAATCACTCTGAGACATTTCTCTCCAGTTGATTTATTTAGAAACAGATCTGGCATGTAAAGGCAATTTCCCAAGTGAAATTATTTGCCCGCTGTTACACAGAATTCTCCCGACTTCCGGTTTGGGTTTCTTCGGCGACGGACCAAAATCATGATTGTACGCGGTTTTGATCTGTGCTCACCACTGGAGCGCCCCAAGCTGCCTGGATTCAGGGCTGAAGCCACCCTGTAGAGGTGGTGAAGAAGGGGGAGCTGTCAGCGGGGTTGAGGAGAGCCATATCTCTCCGCCTCGGCTGGCCATTACTCCCTTTCCCAAAGGCAGTTGCAGCGGTGGTCAGAAATGGCCACCTCAAAGAAGAACCCAACCGGAAAAGAATGTGCAGGAGGAAGTTTAAAGGAGAAAGTTTGACTGACCAGGTTGAATGGAGAACATCTCTTTAAGGTACCTGGAACCTGAATTTTAAAGACTAATACTATTCCTAAAAAAGATTTTAAGCTGCGAAAGAGAAAGGGAAAAGAAACGGAACTGGCTTTTTTCCCTCTAACATTGACAGTTTTAACTGACTTGGAACATTAAGAAGAAGAGATTCGAGTAAGAAATTGATACTAATCCACTTTGACATTAATAGGCTATTTCTAGCTGAAAATAAAGTGTCAAAGGGATAAAGATTCTTGGATAATTTAAAAACTTTAAAAAAAGAAAGTAGTGGAGGGAAAAAGGAAAAAAAAGGGTGGAATCTAGAAAATGGAGGAGACCACCTGGAACTTAAAAAAAAATTGATAGTGGAATTTTAACAAGGCTTGCAAAAGATACATTGTAGCTGAAACTTTGTTACAAGATAACAAAACCCCTGGAAAGAGAAATTGAGAAAAGAAGCAAGAAATCATTTTGGATTATTGGATGATTCCTGGAACTTTGGATGGAGGATCCTAATGGATGGAGGATCCTAATGAAATAAAATAAAATCAATTGGGGGTTGTTTAAATTTTTTTTCAAATGGCATCACTCCTTGAAGAGTTAAAAATGAGACTTAAAGAACAAAAAAGAAGAAGCACAAGACGGAAGAGGATTTTTTTGGCTTTGTATTTCAATTTTTAGAAATGGAGATCTTGAACTATGAAAAACAACAAGAAACGCTGGCAGAACAAGAAGGGCGAGACAACGAAGAAGCCGTCTTTAATGACCAATAAATTTTAAGTGGGGTAAAAAAGGGGAAAGTGGGGAAAGGGAGTTAAAAACTTAAGCATGAAGCAACAACCCAAAAAAGAGTAATTTGAAGAGTAATCATCATATCAGGAGGAAGCAGAAGGGAGGATCACAGAGAAGGGAGAATCAGATAGAAAAGGGAATAAAAAGGGGAGGGAGAAGAAGAGAGAGAGAGGGAAAGTAAAAGAAGCTACAAAAGACAGAAACAAGATATAGAGGTAAAAGAATTAAAGGTATAAACCTATTTAAAAGACACAGAGACAATAGTTAAAATTTAACTGAAGGAGAGGATTCTGCAAGGGTGCAACGGGATAGCATTGTTATATTAGAAATAGAGAAGGGTTGGAAAATATGTTAGATGATTAAAGTGATAGAAAAAATTTCTATTGATGTGTAGTGGAATATTTGTTTGTGAAGAGAATAAGGCTCTTGATGATTTAAAAAGAAAGTTTAAAACAAAGAATCCACCTTCTCTCCTCCCACTTCTACACTTCATAAATCACGAAAACCAATTAACGGCCACTGGAATTTCTTAATAGGACCTACAGAATAACCTTGAACTTTTCAACTCCTCCAACTCTCTTAAAAAAAAATGTGTCCGCTGGATTTTAAAGCTGACACTTGTTTCTTTGTTCCAGAAGTTTCTGCCCTGAACCTCTTTCATGAGGACTACCGTATTTCCCCGTAAATAAGAAGCTGTCTTATATTTTTGTTGCCACCAAAAAAGGCACCAGGTCTTATTTTTAGGGATGTCCTTCACCTAACTTAAACATTTCTCTAGAATAGATTTTGCACAGACGGGGGCTTTTGTCTTCCATTTCGTAGGTTACCACCACAGCCTCTGACAGACAGGACTCGGACTGGAGCAGCTCTGCCTGGGATCTGGAGGCGTCGTGGAGCCCCAAAAAGCGGGCGGCTTCCGCCATGGATCCGCTGCCTTCCAGCCTCGGCACCAAAGCAGCTGCAGCCCACCAAGACATCAAACCGGCGAGTGAATATAACTGGGGCAGCACCGGCTCCGGGGACAAATCCGATCTGTTTTCCTGCCTGGCTGGGAAGCCAACGTTGGAGAGGCAGGTGGGTGGCAGCAGCCAGGGATGCAGCCTCAGTTGGGTGGATTAAACCATTGGTCAGGTTCATCATGGGTGGTCGCTAAATGAATCGAGGGCTACCTGTACCTGCTGAAAGTGGCATCGGGGAAGGAGACAGAGGCTGGGTATTCACCTTGCTTTGAGCCAGAAGGTGATTGGGATGGTTTGCTAGCCTTGGTTGGCTGGGTTCACGTCACACATGAAGTTGGTTAGATACCAGGTACAGATTAACAGAGTTGGAAGGGACCATGGAGGTCATCTAGTCCAATCCCCACCCAAGCAGGAGACCCTATACCATTTCTGACAGGTGGCAGTCCAATTTCTTCTTGAATGCCTCCAGGGATGAAGCGCCCACAACTTCCGAAGGCAACTTCTGTTCCATGGGTGGATTGTTCTTCCTGTCAGGAAATTCTTCCTTATTTCCAGGTTGAATCTGTCCTTGTTCAGTTTCGATCCATTATTCCTTTTCTGGCCTACAGACCCTTTAGTAAATAGCTTGACCTCCCCTTCCTCCTCTCTGGGGCAGCCCCTCAAATATCGGAAGATGCTCTCCTGTCTCCCCTGGTCATTCTCTTCCCTAGACTAGCTAGGCCCAGTTCCTGCAACCGTTCATCGTATGTTTCAGCCTCCAGTCCCCTCATCATCCTGGTTTCTCTTCTCTGCACTCTTTCTAGAGTCTCAATCTCTTTGTTTATAGCGTGGTAACCAAAACTGGATGCAGTACTCTAGGTGTGGTCTTACTCAGGCTTTGCAGAGTGGTATTAGTACCTCCCTTGATCTTGATTGTATCCCTCTGTTAATGCAACTTAGGATCGCATTGGCTTTTTTGGCTGCTGCTGCACACGGCTGGCTCCTATTTAGCTGGTTGTCCCCTAAGACTCCAAGATCCCTTTCCCAATTACTGCTATTAAGTCTGGTTTCACATACAAACGTTTAGTTTGAAGGAAGCCCAGCCTGTATTTCAACACAAATCACAGGTTTTCATCTTAATACAATCCATCAGCTTGGATGTCCCTGTTCTATGAATATAACCATGGTGTCTGGTTAATCCTGGTTTAGCATGTAGCTTCAACAGCCTCCTTTGTGAAGTTAGCCATGATGGTTAGTAAACCATCAGGTTAGTAAACCTGTTTCATTGCTTAGCCAGATGTGAGGATGCAGCCACTTGAGTTTCACTCAGTAAATCCTAGTTAAACTGCTCCATTCGGAAACCTAGTCGCTCAATATCTTTGCATGGATAAAATAGGGGTTAAGATCAACTTTTTGCTGAAGCACAGGGTGATCTGACCCAGCTCCTCAAACACGACATTTATCCCCAGAGCTAGGGTGGGGCTTCACTAGCAGAGCAATGGTTCTTTCGTCCCAAGGACTGGCCCATAGATTTCCACTGCTCTCCTCTCCTCTGCCTTCTGTGCATCCATACGTCAGGCACTGGACCCGGCTGTTCCTCCTCTTCCTCAGCCACATCCAGACCTGGGGGGCTGTTGACTCTCCATCTGAGGGCTGACGGACGGCCCAGGCTCTGCCCCTGGCTCCCTCTCGGCCAACTCCATTCCCTCTCCCCCTCGGAGCTCCCATGTTACCCAGATGTTGACTCTAATTCCCATGGCGGCTCCTCCTCCTCCTCCTCCTTTGGCTGCTGCAGGGGCCGGTGGCCAAGAGGCCACAACACAGGGACGAGAAATGAGAGAATGCAACTTCTTCTCTTCTTAAAGATTAACCTGATCGCAATCACACCCTCAACCTCCAATGTAGAGTTGTCGGGTGGTATAAATGCCAGGCCAGCCTTTAAAAACCCGTGTATTCTGTGTTTTCTTAGAAAAACGCCGATGCCTTGCGTGAGTGGACCTTTGAGGAAAACTGGGCCACACTGGACTCCGATCCAGGTACGGTTCCTTCCCATCAGTGTATTTACTCATGTAGTATGGATGTAGTTCAGGTAGTCCTCAATGTATGACCTCAATGGAGCCCAAACTTTCTGTTGCTGAAACATTTGTTAAGTGAGTTTTGCCCTGTTTTAGCAATAGCAACAGCACTTAGACTTATATCCCGCTTCACAGTGCTTTCTTTGGCTGTCTAATCACACTTGGCCAAATAAAGTATTCAATTCCAATTCAATTATTATTCCTATTATTCCTATTCTATTCTTATTCTGTTCCTATTTCTATTATTCCTTTTCCTATTATTTCTGTTCCTATTTTTCTTATTTCTATTATTCTTATTCCTATTCCATCCCATTCTATTCTTATTCTATTCCTATTTCTATTATTTCTATTCCTATTATTATTATTATTCCTATTTCATTTCATTCTATTCCATTTTATTCCTATACTATAACTAGCTCAATACCCATGCTTCTCTACAAAACTATGTGATCGGGCTTAGTTTTTTGGGAGGAAAATTGGGGGGGGGGGGAAGGCTAGCATCTTGTCGGTGCGTGAGAGAGTTGAGGGCTGTTTGGAAACAAACTATTTGCTGGGTGAGCAAGGTGGAGACAGCAAGGAGCCTAGGCATGGCTTAGCTCAACTGTTCTGTACTAAGGCTGCTTGGTGCTGTGAAACTAAAACTGAAATTGAAACTGAAACTGAAACTCTTCTACTTGTGTTTTGCATTTGGAAGAGATTTCTTTTCAGGTGAGGAGGGGGAATAGAACGCCTTAGCATCAGAGTGTAATAATAATAATAATAATAATAATAATAATAATAATAATAATAATAATAATAATAATAAAGGAAATACTAATGCTCTGATGGTCATTTGGAAAAATCCTTTCTTTGTGAGCACTTAGAAGCCAAGGGGAAACCTACGTGCCAAATTTCAAGTTTATAGGTTTGACAGTTCTGGAGATTTTGTGATGATGCGTGAGTGGCCTTTCGCTTATATATAGATAGCTGTCATGCCCCTGGAGGGCCCAGGTCCATCCCCTCTCCATTCTAGGGCATGCAGGGAGAAGAAGATAAGGGAGAGACATGGTCTCTTTGGGTGGAGAGTGCCTTGATCCTCTTCACGGGCTGCAGCTCTGACAACTGAATAAGAATTTGGACCTGCGTATTGGCAAATGCTGGAAACAAATCGTGTAAATATCTCTAGTTTATGGTTCCTCTCTTGAGTTTGGCGTCCTTCCCAGTGTGTGTTATCTGTGGACGTCCTCCAGCCCTTATCTTGCCTGCTTTGTGTTGCTTTCTTCCTTCTTCGTGGGAGTTATTCAAAGATATTTGGAGTTTGGAAGCAAAATGAAGGAATATAGGGGCTTCATCTGTTTCCTATGACTGTGTTTTGTATCCCGCCCTGGGTCATCACAAGAGCTTTCTATTCCTATCTATTCCTTTCTATTCCATTCCATTCTAGTCTATTCTTATTATTCCTATTCCTATTCCAATTCCAATTCTAATTCTCTTCCTCTCCGCCCTGGCTACGTTCATTCGGACTCTCTGGCCACTTGCTTTTTCTTTCCCGGATCTGCAGGTCCCAGCAAGCCAGATCTGGCCCGGAAGAAAAGAGAAGAGAGGCGCCAGGAAATAGAAGCCCGACGAGCTGAGAAAAAAGCCGCCAAGGGACCTATGAAGTTGGGGGTCAGGAAATTGGACTGACACTCTGCCCCATACCATGTTCTTTTTTCCCTTCTTCTTCTTCTTTCCATGTTAGGACAAGAGACTGCAAGGAGGCGGTGAAGCGTCTTACAACTCTGGCTCCCCAACCCAGTTTTGAAAGGGGGGGGGCTCCCTCCCTCCGGTCTCGCTCTGACGTGGGGACTGCCACCCGCGGGGACCAGGTCTACCTGCGTCCCACCTTCCTTTGCAACCCGGGGGCCGATTTCTCTGGTTTCAAGATAGTTAAACATGGACTTCCGGAAGCCTTGGGCGGGGGGAGGGGGGGGGAGAAGGTTTGGATTCCATGGTCTCTTTTGTCTGTGTGCAAAGGAAACGAGACTTTTGCACAGAGGTGAAGTACCAGGCGGACGTGTGCGTGCGATTGCATGTGGCTGTGCGTGCACCTGCACAGGTGATAATCCATGCCTGTTTCATCAGCTGACAGGGAAGCAGAGAAATAAATTATGAATGAAAAGCTGCAAAGATTCCCACAATCCCTGGACCATCTCTGTCTCTCTCTCTCTCTCTCTTTTTCACTGTCTTTTTGTCTCACTCTGTCTCTCTTTGTGTATGTATCTGTCTCTGCCTCTTTCTGTCTGTCTCTTTTTCACTCTGTCTCTTTTTGTCTCACTCTGTATGTCTCTGTCTCCCTCATTGTCTCTTTCTCTTTCTGTCTTTTTCTCTATTTTTCACTGTCTCTGTCTCCCTCTGTCTCGGTGTGTCTCTGCCTCTCATTGTCTCTTTCTCTTTCTGTCTTTTTCTCTATTTTTCACTGTTTGTCTCTGTCTCCCTCTGTCTCGGTGTGTCTCTGCCTCTCATTGTCTCTTTCTCTTTCTGTCTTTTTCTCTATTTTTCACTGTTTGTCTCTGTCTCCCTCTGTCTCGGTGTGTCTCTGCCTCTCATTGTCTCTTTCTCTTTCTGTCTTTTTCTCTATTTTTCACTGTTTGTCTCTGTCTCCCTCTGTCTCGGTGTGTCTCTGCCTCTCATTGTCTCTTTCTCTTTCTGTCTTTTTCTCTATTTTTCACTTTGTCCCTGTCTCCCTCTGTCTCGGTGTGTCTCTGCCTCTCATTGTCTCTTTCTCTTTCTGTCTTTTTCTCTATTTTTCACTGTTTGTCTCTGTCTCACACACACACTCTCTCTATCTGTGTCTCTGTCTCTCACTGTCTGTCTCTGTCTGTGTCTTTTTCTCTATTTTTCCCTGTCTCTCTCTCTTTATCTCTCTGTATGTCTCCCTCTCTCTCTCTCTCTCCCCCTCCCCCCAGTCTTGGTTTCTGCAAACCATGCAAACTAAACACCTGCCTTTGCCTTTGACATGGCAAACTTGGCTAAACTTGGCTTCATCCTTGGGGTGACTGTGCCAGCAAAGTGCAGCTGCCTCGGTGTGACAGTTTGCAAATCTGGAAAACGGGTTACTTCCAAGAAGGAAAAAGTGATGCATTTTCCCTCCCTGCCCCCTTTTGCAGGCCTAAATCTTGCCGTTTGACTGGTTTTCGGCAACCAAGGTGGTGGTGGAGGAGGCATGTTTTGTTTTTTTCTCCCTCAGGGCTGCTGAGAATTATGGCTGGGGGGTCGGGGCTGGGAGTGGGCTCAGCAGCGAGAATCTGAATCCCTCTCATGGTTTTTTTTTTTTTCCTTTGAGTAAAATAGCTTGCAAACGACTCTTTAAGGCAGGGGTCTCCAACCTTGGCTCTGGCTGTGGAACTCTGGGAGTTGAAGTCCGCCAGGCTTCCAGGAGCCAAGGTTGGAGACCCCTGCTTTAAGGAGACGGTTTGGCACACTTATTTTACTGCTTTTACATTCTTCATTCAAAGGTCTGGGCTGAAAGTTTGGCAAAATTCAGGCTAGGAAAAAAGTACCCTCGGCCTTCTGTTACTTCTCGAGTTACTCCGGAATTATTTCAAGAAACAGGCCTTCAGGCAGTTTGCGTGGTTTGGTTTGGTTTTTTTTTTTTAATGTGCATTCACCCAGAGGTTAACCTCCTCCTGTTTAGGATATGGCTGGCAATAGCTTAGCTTTTTTTTTTTTTTTTTAAAGTAAACATTAAAAAGGTCTTTAAAAAATGTCTTGACCCCATAAGCAGGACAGGGGAGAATTGGTGTCAGCAGCGGGATCCACAAAGCAGCAGCGGTGGCAGCAGTTCTTGTGTTCTCCAAGGTTCAAATATCAATGGAGGGAGGAGTGCAGGAGGGACCCAGATCCACTGTCCCACCGTAGGATTTAAGTGCAGCACAGGGCTGTGGCTTTCCTGCAGCCGACCCAGAGTCCGGCCACTGACCTTCCTTTTCCTTGCCTCCCTTCCCTGGATGACAACAAACAGGTACTTCAAAACGAGCTGGATGGTCTGTTGCAAACTGGCATCGGCGTGCTCATTTCACATGTGGTCCGGATGGGCACTGGTAGCCCCGGGCCCCCTTCTGTCATGTGATGCTGGTGCTCCTTGGGCTGGACGGAAGACTCGAATCTGAGACCTGTTGTGTGTGTGTGGGAGGGGAGGAAGGAGCAAGATCTTAAGAGGGAACCAACCTGGGTTGTACTGATTTAAGAGAAGAAATCCCGACAGGAACATAACAAGGAGTCGGAAGGGACCTTGGAGGTCTTCTAGTCTAACCCCCTGCACAAGCAGGAGACCCTAGACCAGGGGCCGCCAACCTTTTGAACCTCAGGGGCCACCAAACTCATAATTTTAAATCCCGCGGGCGGCTAATAAGAATTTTGACTGGCGGTGGCTTGCTGACGTTGGTGGGGAAGTCGGTCCCATATTCCAGAGGTGCAGGAGTCTCACAGGACTGGCCCTTTGGTCACCCCCGGAGCAGCTGTCCTCCATCTGGGTGCACTGGCCTACCATGGACTGGAGGAGCAGCTGCTCCAGGATGACCAAAGGGCCAGTCCTGTGAGACTCCTGCACCTCTGGAATATGGGACCGACTTCCCCACCAACGTCAGCAAGCCACCCCAGGACGGATTTCCCTCCCCTGCCGTTGGTCTCCCCTGCCGTTCCAATTCTAGTTCGCACGGCTCCACTCAAGGTAAGGTTTGTGCTGGGCCAAAGGGTGGGGGCCAGTAGCCATGTGGACAGCGCAGCCTGGATTAATTGCTTTTGAGGGGGGGGGGACATTTCTCTGCGGACCACCAAAATTTTCTCACGGACCACCACCAGTGGTCCCCAGCCCACAGCTTGGCAACCACGGTCCTAGACCAGGGAGGGTCAAACTAGATTTTTTTTGAGGGTTCGGATCAGCCTTGTAGCTCTCCGCAGCCCAGCCAGGGTCGGGGTGGAAGGAGACAGGAAAGACGACCTGCAGCACTTTTGCTGGCCAAAAGGGGGCACGTGGGCATGTATGTGCCCCCCCCGTGCCCTGTATTGGATGACAAGAGTGTTGCAGGAGGCCGTCCAGGCTGAAAAAGGGCATGAGGGGGCTGAACACCCACACACACCCCGGCCACGCTCTGTTTTTGTTCGCAGAAGCACTGTGGCCTTGTCCTTTGGTCTTTTCAGGCCAACCCCATGGGTCCAATTGAAGATCCTCCATAGGCCACTTCTTGAGTTTGATCCCCCTGCCCTAGACCGTTCCAGACAAGTGAGTGTCCAATCTTTTAAAAAAGCCTCCAAGGATGGAGCTCTGCACAACTTTCGGAGGGAAGCCATTGCGCTAGTTCATTGTTCCAACGGTCAGGAAATTCCTCCTGAGTTCCAGGTTGCTTCTCTCCTTGATAAGTTTCCATCCATTGTTTCTTGTCCTGCCTTCGGGTGCTTTGGGGAATAGGATGAGCCCCCTCTTCTGTGGGGCAGCCCCCCAAGTGGTGGAAGACAGTTATTATGCCTCCCTAGTCCTTCCCTTTATTAGACATTCCCAATTCCTGCAACCACTCATCATATACCCTGAAAATACGACCTATCCTGAAAGTAAGTCCTAGCTTGATTTTTTTTTTTTTATGTGAGTCCAAAATAAGCCCTAATTAAGATCCCACACATTCCAGAGTGGGCAGGTAAAAATTAAGCTAGGGTGGGATGGGGGTGGCTGAAGCCGCCCTACTACTTTGGACAACCTGCCCCGACAACCTGCCTGGCCGGCCCATTTCTTCTGCAGCCGGTAAGGCTGGCAAGGCTTTCCTGAAGGCCTCTGGAGCTGGTAACAAAGCTCTGGATTGATCCTATCAGCTTGCAGAGGCCTTCAGGAAAGCCTTGCCGGCTGCAGACGAAAAACTTCCTGAAGACCTCCAACAGCGAAAAGGAGGCCGGGGCAACGCGCACAAGTGCCAGTGGATGAATATCCCCTCAAAAATAAGACCTGGTGCCATTTCGGGTGGCAACAAAAATATAAGACAAGGTCTTATTTTCAGGGGAACAAGGTAATTTAGTCTCCAATCCTGAAATCATCTTTGTTGCTTTTCTCTGCCCTCTTTCTAGATTCTCAACATGTTTTATTTTAATATTGTGATGACCAAAACTGAATGCAGTATTCCAAGTGTGGTCTTACTAAGGCTTTGTAAAGTGGTACCAGCACTTCGTGTGATCTTGATTCTGTCCCTCTGTTAATGCAATTTAGGATTGCATTGGGGGTTGTTTGGGGGAAGCTCTTCTCAACCACTGCAAACATACTTGGGGCACGTCAAGAAAAAAACCCCAGTTCCGCACTCGCGTTTTCCATTGTTGCCGTCCCTTACCTCTCCCAGTGACGAAACACCAGAGAAGAAAGACTGTGGAGACACCGAGGAGTTATCAGAGGTCGAGCTGGTTGACTTGAGTCTTACTGTGTGACGAGAAAATAGAGAAGGCAATTAGCACGAGACTAGATCTGCAGGCAGCATTTCCTTCCAAAAGAGACCCTTGAGAAATAGAATAGAATATAGAAGAGACTAGACTGGAATAGGAATAGGAATAGAACAATGTAGAATAGAATAAAATAGATATTGGAAGGAATAGAATAGAATAATGTAGAACAGAAGTCGCCAACCAGTGCGAGAAAATTTGGGTGGGCTGCAGAGAAATCTCACCCCCAGAGCACCCCTCCCCCAAAGCAATTAATCCAAGCTGCACGGGAACACAAGGCTGCGCAGCCCACTTGGCCCGCGGAAACCCTCCCCGCCCCCTCACTCCTGACCCAGCAAACTTGCCTGCTAAATTGCTATTTTCCTTTTTTTCCCCTGACCATCAGCTGTTCTGCTGTGCCAGGAGATTTAGATTAGCTAGAAAGCAGGAAATGGTTGGATTTCTTGCTTTCTAGCTAATCTATAGATCTTCAGTTATGCTTTTAAGCACAGCCGAACCTCCCTTAGGACTGAAGCAGTGCAGACTCAGGTAGCCGATGGCAGAAACACAGATCTCTAAGTGAATCTATGATTCTGTGAGCAACTCCATCTGCCTGCCTGCTTTGCCTGATTTTGGGTGAAAGTTGCTCTTTTTTTATAAAAAATTCAGTATTTATATAAATATTTATATTTACATACTGGCCATGCCCAGCTGGTCACATGACCACCAAGCCACCCCACAAATTACACCACGCCCACAGAACTAGTTAGTGGTCCATGGTATTTAAAATTATGAGTTCCCTGAGGTCCAAAAGGTTGGCGACGCCTGATGTAGAATAATATAGAATAGAATAACAGAATAGAATGGAACGGAATAGAATAGAATAACATAGAATAATATGGAATAGAATGCTATAGAAATATGGTTGAATAGAACAGAATAGAATAGAATAGAGTTGGAAGGGACCTTGGAGGTCTTCTAGTCCAGCCCCCTGCTCAAGCAGAAGAACCTGTAATATTTCAGATAAGTGACTGTCTAAACTCTTCTTCAAAACCTCCAGTGATGGAGCTCCCACGATTTCTGGAGACAAGCTGTCCCACTGGTATAATTGTCTTCACTTTTACAAAGTTTCTCCTTATTTCCAGGCTGAATCTCTCCTTGTTCAGTTTTCATCCATTATTCCTTGTCTGGCCTTCAAGTGCTTTGGAAAATAGTTTGACCCCCTCCTCCTGCTCTGGGGCAGCCCCTCAAATATTGGGAGGCTGCTATCATGTCTCCCCTTTCTTCACTAAATAGCCAGGCCCAGTTCCTGCAACCGTTCTGCATATGTTTTAGTCTCCAGGCCTTTGATCATCTTAGTTGCTCTTCTCTGAAATTTTTCCAAAGTTTCAACATCTTTTTTTTTGTAATGTGGTGACCAAAATTGGTTGCCGTATTCTACCTGCGGCCTTAACTAAGGCTTTATAACATTGTAGGCTAATACTTCACCTGATTTTGAGTCTATGCCTCCGTTTATACAACAGTGGGCTTCAATTCCCAGAATCCCCTAGTGAGCATGGCTGCTACTGAGAATTCTGGGATTTGAAGTCCGTGCAGCCGGAAGGCTGAGTGGGAAGACCACACCTGTAACTATAGTTAGTCCTTGACTTACAATATGGTTGTTTTGAAGTTACAAGGGCATTGAAAACTTCAAAGTGATTCGGACATGTTTTCAGACTTCAACATCCTTATGGTCACATGATCAAAATTTGCACGCTTGCCAACTGGCTCATATTTATGATGGTTGCAGTGTCCAGGGTCACCCGATCCCCTTTTGCAACCTTCTTCTGACAAGCGAGCCAGATTCACTTAAGAACCGTGTTTGTTACTAAGTTACCCCCTGCAAAGTGGTTCATTTAACCACTGTGGCAAGGCAAGTTGCAAAACAGGGCCTAAAACTCACTTAGCCACAAATGTTGGGCTCAATTGTGCTCGTAAGTTGAGGGCTCCCCTGTACTCCCCACTCCACTGCTCTAGGAGCCCTTAAAAGGCCCCTCCCCCCACATCCCAAGGGGCCCTTGTGATCCTTACAGGAGGAAACAGATCCCAAAGGGGTTATCCCGTTGTGGTCCTCAGGTGACGGTCGTCGCATCTCGGAGAGGCTGCTGCAGCGCATTCGGACGTCGGCCTCCTGCTTCTTCTCTTCCTGTGCCTGGAAATAGGGTTAAGGAGGCGGATGGAGAATAAACAACAGGCTTGGAATTGTTTACAGAAGCAGTTTAAGAAATGCCCAGTCCTTGCATGCAGAATAAAGCATAATTTTAAGATCAATCAATCACAATAGAGCTGGAAGGTACCCTGGAAGGTCATCTAGTCCAGGGGTTGCCAACCTTTTGGACCTCAGGAACCACCAAACTCATAATTTTAGATCCCAGGGACCACTAACTGGTTTTGTGGGTGTGGCCTAATTTGTGGGTGTGGCTTGGTGGTCATGTGACTGGCTGGGCATGGCTTGTATGTAAATATTATAAATATTTATGTCAATATTGAATTTTTTATAAAAGAAAGAGCAACTTTTACCCAAAATCAGGCAAAGCGGGCAGGCAGGTTGAGTTGCTCACAGAATCACTTAAGAGACCTGTGTTTCTGCCATCAGCTATCTGAGTCTGTCACATAAAATTTGTTAGCAAGCCAACTCACAAAATTAATTCACAACACACCACGCATGTAAATATTGAATTGTTTATTTTTTAAAAAAGAGCAACTTTTACCCAAAATCAGGCAAAGCAGGCAGTCAGATTGAGTTGCTCGCAGAATCAGATTCACTTAGAGATCTGTGTTTCTGCCATCAGCTACCCGAGTCTGCAACTGAATAATAGAAGCAAAGGCTAGCCAAATTGTGTTGACTCACCGAGTGTAGGTCCTGTAGTTGGCGCTGCTTTTCGCTCGGCCCGACATGAACCAGGTGGTTGAAGTTGCTTGGGGAAGAGATGAGCTTGGCACGGAGGCTAGGGTTGTGCATCATCTCCCTGCAAAGGGACAGAGGACGGCAGCGCCTAGCACACGGGCACCCTGCTCAGAGGGGCCAGCCAGCTGGCAGCAGCCCAGGGCCACTCGACTACCTGAAACACGTCCTGGAGGGGCTCACAGGGGCCTAGGGCCTTAAATTGCAAATTTTTCCAAATTTTTTTCCTACCAGCTCTATGAGAGTGCACTTCGCACATGCAGCACTCAAAAAATCATCCTCTGTGTCAGTGCTAGTGGGGTGAGCTGCTTTTTCACAGCTCTGTCGAGTGCTGAGCTATAAAATAAGGGACTATCGGATAGGAAAGGGCAGAGGCAGTCCAAGTGTTCTGACCAAGGCTTCCCGACACCGTAATTAAGCACACACTTAGCCCAAACAACTCTTGTTTTATTTCAAGGCTGGGAATGATTTGAATTCCCAACCTATAATGAGTCCCAAATAGTCCCTCGAGATAAGCACCCACCTTTCTCTCCTTTGAATGGCTGCCAACAACTAGAGTGCCAAATGAATTACAAAAAAAACAACCGAAGTACAAAGTCCACACAGAGCTTCAAGGATTAATCCAAACAGAGCGAACGACTTTGCTTCCTGCAAAGGTTTCTCTACCTTTGCACCTCTTTTATGTCTTACAGGAGGAGGGGCAATCACCTCCCAGCCTTAGTCCCGAGTCGCCCCTTTTGTCTTAGCTGCTCTGGCCATCTGGCAGCTCTGCACATGCATGAACTGGGAACAGGCTCCCCTTGTTCCTCTGCCTCACTGCTGCCAGACTCCAGAAGCTCCAGAGGCAGCACCCAGATGGTCCTGGCCCCATCTCTGCATCAGATGCAGGACCCTCGTCCGAGCCCTCTCCAGACTCCCTGACTGGTCCCCTTTCTTCCCCACTGTCTAATTTCACCGCCGTCTGCACAGGCTGCCAGCGAACCAGAGCACAAAGGTGGTATTTGCCAGTTCTCCAAGCTACTCAAAATTCCCACTACCAGTACGCCAGAACTGGCCTGAACCGGCTGAAGACCACCTCTGGTCTTCCAGCACAACGTATGGCAGTGCTCAGGACTAGAATTTCCATGGGTAAACAATGCAGAATTATTTCTTCATTTAGCATACCGTAATACAGATGGTCCTCAACGGAGAACCACAACTATGCCCACCATTTCTGCTGCTAAGACGAGACACAGCTAAGTGAATTTTTGCCCCATTATACGACCTTCCCTGTTCCTGTTGTTCAGCGAATCACCTCCGCTGCTTAATTAGTCACATGGTTGTTAAGTGGGTCAGGCTTCCCTGTTGACTTAGTTTGTCAGAAGGTCGCAAAAGGACACAGCAACCACCATAAACATAATGTCAACTCAAAAATATTTCTCTGGTCTTTTAGAGTTGCCAGCAGAAAAGGGAGTGGGGGAAGTAGTGCATTTGTTGTGGTTCACTGGCAGCAGGTGTGGACAGCTGAGGTCTTGGAGAGCGAGGACTCGGATGAGGGGCCTGCATTTGAGGCAGGAATGGGGCCAGGACCATCAGGGAGTGGAGATTGTGGAGGCTGGCAGCAGCGAGGAAGAGGCCCCCGAGGAGCCTGTGCCCAGTGCGTGTGTGTGCAGGGCTGCTTGAAGGAAAAAGCAGCTATAGCAGCACATGCGACTCGGGAGTAAGGCTGCAAGGTAATGGCCCCTCCCTCAAGAGATAAAAGCCAGCTGAGAAACTGGAGTTCTTTGCAGGAAGCAAAGAAGTTTTTGCACTCAAGCCTTATGGACGTTTGGAATATCTTGGTTGGTGTTTGGAGACTCTTTGGATTTGAAATCTTTCTTGGCAACTTAATCTAGCGTTCTTGGCAGCCTTGCACAACCTTGGCAAGGCTCATTCAGAAATAATTAATTTGAAACAGCCTTTTAACCAGGAAGGAATGGAATTTGTAAAGAATCATTAAAGAGTTTTACTGTTATCTCTGTTTTGTGTTTGTTTTCTTGGAACAAGGTTTGGGTCAGAACAGCACTCCTTAAATGCTTTCATAGATAATTTCTAGGCGACCGAAGCTTCTGGCGCACAAGATTATTACTGGAGAGCATGATGGATGACTCTTGGCTATGGAGGTGTCCCATTGAAGAATATACATCCAGGGGGTGAGGGAAGACCAGGGTCAAGGGTGAAGGATGTGTCTCAGAGTCGGCTACACCCAGGTAGCACTGGCATGTTCACTTCCTAATAAATCATTTTTTCCAACTCTGAAAGATGTGGCTAGAGGCTCATGATTCGAATGGGGGTGGATTGTCGGAGTCAGTTGCCAACTGCCTGATCACGTGACCCTGGGGATGCTGCCAGGTGGAAAAAGTGTGGGAAAATGGTCATTAAGTCCCTTTTTTTCCAGTGCCGTTGTAATTTGGAGCAGTCACTAAATAAAACAGTTGTAAGTCGGGGACTCTCTAGGGTACATGGTTAACGGTCATAAAAAATCACCTTGTGATGAGATGGGTGGCGAACAAATTTAACACAGAAGAATAAAAATATCCAGCGGTTTGGATTTGCATAATACGCCAAGCCACATTGAAATGAACCGGGATTACAATCAAACCAAACTTGGCCTGCAATGCAAATTTTTCACTGGCTGAGGCCAATGAAAATGGTACCGGATGTTGCAACAGCCTGTGTAGCTTCTGAACAGCAGCCATCACAAAATCCCCAGGCTGCCCCCCTCTCTGAATACCTCACCTCCTCTGATGTTGCCGCTCCTCCTCGGTGATCCGGAA
This sequence comes from Hydrophis major, assembly GCA_033807585.1. NCBI lineage: Eukaryota > Metazoa > Chordata > Lepidosauria > Squamata > Elapidae > Hydrophis > Hydrophis major. The sequence goes on along the minus strand of CM066333.1, from coordinate 96,473,086 downwards.
AGAGAAGCACCGCTTGTGCCTAGTCCTCATGAGGTACCGTCGGCTGTTATCCGTGGTCTGGGGGATTTCGAACTCATCCTGGTCTGGAGAAGGAAGGAAAGTCAGGCTCCTCACCTCAAATTTGTTAGTGGTTAGTGAATGGTTAAGTTAACCGATTAACAGGGTTGGAAGGGACCTTGTAGGTCCTCTAGTCCAACCCCCCACCCAAGCAGGAGACCCTAAAGCACCCTACAGCACAGAGGACAGTCCAATCTCCCCTTAAAAGCCTCCAGGGATGAAGCTCCCACAACTTCCGAAGGCAACTTCTGTTCCATCAGCTGATTGTTCTCACTGTCAGAAAATTCCTCCTTATTTCCAGGTTGAATCTCTCCTTGGTTCAAGTTTCCATCTATTGTTCCTTGCCTGGCCTTCAGGTGCCTTGGAGAATAGCTTGACCCCTTCCTCCTCTCTGGGGCAGCCCCTCAAATACTGGAAGGCTGCTCTCCTGCCTCCCCTGGTCCTTCTCTTCCCTAGACCAGCCAGGCCCAGTTCCTGCAACTGTTCATTGTGTGTTTTTGTTTCCAGTCCCCTCATCATCCTGGTTGCTCTTCTCTGCACTCTTTCTAGAGTCTCAAAATCTTTTTTATAGTGTGTTGACCAAAACTGGATGCAGGACTCCAGGTGTGGCCTTACTAAGGCTTTACACAGAGTGGGATTAGTAGCTCTTGGCTAGTTGGTTATTGTGAGATGCAACACAATCTGATAACTTGTGCTTTACTGCAGTGTTAATGCACATTTTTGTATATATAACTACGGATAGTCCTTGCCTTACAACCACAATTGAACCCCAAAATTTCTGTTACTAAACGAGACATTGGTTAAATGAGTTTTGTCCTGTTTTATGACCTTTCTTGGCACAGTTATTAAGTGAACTACTGCCGTGGATTAATATAAGTAGTCACTTGGTTGTTAAGTGAATCTGGTTTCCCCATTGACTTTGATTGTCAGAAGGTTGCAAAAGGACATCACTTAGCAACGGTCACAAGTATGAACCAGTGGCCAAGCATCTGAATTTGGATCCCATGATCATGGGAATGCTGGTCATAAATATGAAAAATGGTCACAATCACATTTTTCAGCGCCGTTATAACTTCGATCAATCACCGAATGAACTGTTGTGAGTCGAGGACTATCTGTAAATATATACATTTCTGGATTTATTTTAACATAAGCTGCCTGGTGAGATGGAGGGCAAGCAAATTTCATTAAATCAATCAATCTGCAGACCCACAAAACAATGGCCTTCAGATCCGGGTCAAAATTGTCATGCGAATGCAACTCCAGTTCCCTCTGCAAAATTCCCGGCTCCCTTCTTTTACCTGCTTGGTGGCCTCATCCCACCCTCCTTACCTGTACCTTTGTTCCTGAGGTAGGTGAGCCGGACTTTTTCGCTGCCGAAAGTGCACAACGAGCCTTCGGGATTCAGTGCACGCACCTGACCGGAGGAGAAAGGCATGTCAACGGATGTCCTTCGCCAATGGGTGGGATTCAAAAAAATTTTTTAGCAAACAGTTCTCTGCTGGGTGGGCGTGGCCTAGTCAGCCTCCTGCACCGGGGGGGGGGGGGATTTTCACCCTCCCCAGACTCAGGAGGCTTTCCTCGAGTCTCCAGGAGGGCGAAAATGGCCTCCCTGGGCCCCAGAGGCTCTGTGGAGGCCGAAAACGAGCCCATTTCCGGCCTTTCAGAACTTCTGGTTCAGCCTGTTTTTAACTCCCCTTGAGCCTCCATGCAGGCCCTGCCCTTACCTAGGATCCAAAATGGGCCATGTGGAGATCTTGGGAGGGGAGGGACGGTGGGGCCAGCCAGTTGTTGCAGCTCCTGTTTCGGCGAGCCAGATGTAAAATGAACATCCAGTTCAGCTGAACCGGTGCAAACCGGTATAGCAGCCACCCCTGCCCTCCTCGCCTCTCCATAATCCCAATGCCCCCAGTGGGCCAACCTTTCTTCTGCTACAGCTTCAACATCAAGGATGGACACAGGACTACACACGCACTAATACGCACCGCACTCACACGGACACACAGAGAGAACCATCCTTTCCTATTGCAAGGAAGCCAGCCCCTCCTTTCTCTACACCAGAGATTTCATTCTCGCGGCCCGTGGGCCAGTTGTGGCCCGCAGTCCGATATCCTGTGGCCCCCCACCGTGATATGAAAGTATAATATTAATGCGTTCTCCATGCGTCGCTAGCTGGCTAAACACTTCTATGTACGGCCCAGCCTCACCCGGACTCTGCCTCCAGCGGCCCCCCAGGTCAATTGTGTTTGAGACCCCAACCCAGGAGTCAAAGAGAAAATATTTGGGGATGTATTGTTTGCCAGCCCATCCTTTGAGGCACCCCACCTGTTCCCAGATGCACACAGTCACCTGGCCTGAGAACATGGGTGTCAAACTGGATTTCATTGAGGGCCGGACCAGGGTTGTGTTTGAAGGTAGGCATAGCCAGATCCACATCACTCGTGTCGGAGGCACCGGTGGTAGCCCAGGGCTAAGACAGGCCTTCCCTGAGAACCTCACTCTCATTATAATCTATCTTCCTTCCTCCCTTCCTCCCTCCCTCCCATTCATCCATCTTTTTCTCTATTCTATCCATTTCCTTCCTTCCTTCTTTCCTTCCTCCCATTCATCCATCTTTTTCTCTATTCTATTTCTTTCCTTTCTTCCTTCCTTCCCTTCTTTTTCCTTCCCTCTTTGTTCTCCTTTCTTCTTCCTTCCCCTTTCCTTCTTTTTCCTTCCTCCCATTCATCCATTTTTTTCTCTATTCTGCCCATTTCCTTCCTCCCATTCATCCATTTTTTTCTCTATTCTGCCCATTTCCTTCCTCCCATTCATCCATTTTTTTCTCTATTCTGCACATTTCCTTCCTCCATTTTTTTCTCTATTCTGCCCATTTCCTTCCTCCCATTCATCCATTTTTTTCTCTATTCTGCCCATTTCCTTCCTCCCATTCATCCATTTTTTTCTCTATTCTGCCCATTTCCTTCCTCCCATTCATCCATTTTTTTCTCTATTCTACCCATTTTCTTCCTCCCATTCATCCATTTTTTCTCTATTCTGCCCATTTCCTTCCTCCCATTCATCCATTTTTTTCTCTATTCTGCCCATTTCCTTCCTCCCATTCATCCATTTTTTCTCTATTCTGCCCATTTCCTTCCTCCCGTTCATCCATTTTTTTCTCTATTCTACCCATTTTCTTCCTCCCATTCATCCATCTTTTTCTCTATTCTACCCATTTCCTTCCTTCCTTCTTTCCTTCCTCCCATTCATCCATCTTTTTCTCTATTTTACCCATTTCCTTCCTCCCATTCATCCATCTTTTTCTCTATTCTACCCATTTCCTTCCTCCCATTCATCCATCTTTTTCTCTATTCTGCCCATTTCCTTCCTCCCATTCATCCATTTTTTTCTCTATTCTGCCCATTTCCTTCCTCCCATTCATCCATTTTTTTCTCTATTCTGCCCATTTCCTTCCTCCCATTCATCCATTTTTTCTCTATTCTGCCCATTTCCTTCCTCCCATTCATCCATTTTTTCTCTATTCTGCCCGTTTCCTTCCTCCCATTCATCCATCTTTTTCTCTATTCTACCTATTTCCTTCCTTCCTTCTTTCTTTCCTCCCATTCATCCATCTTTTTCTCTATTCTACCCATTTCCTTCCTCCCATTCATCCATCTTTTTCTCTATTCTACCCATTTCCTTCTTCCCATTCATCCATCTTTTTCTCTATTCTACCCATTTCCTTCCTCCCATTCATCCATCTTTTTCTCTATTCTGCCCATTTCCTTCCTCCCATTCATCCATCTTTTTCTCTATTCTGCCCATTTCCTTCCTCCCATTCATCCATCTTTTTCTCTATTCTGCCCATTTCCTTCCTCCCATTCATCCATTTTTTTCTCTATTCTGCCCATTTCCTTCCTTCCTTCTTTCCTTCCTCCCATTCATCCATCTTTTTCTCAATTCTACCCATTTCCTTCCTCCCATTCATCCATCTTTTTCTCTATTCTGCCCATTTCCTTCCTCCCATTCATCCATCTTTTTCTCTATTTTACCCATTTCCTTCCTCCCATTCATCCATCTTTTTCTCTATTCTACCCATTTCCTTCCTCCCATTCATCCATCTTTTTCTCTATTCTGCCCATTTCCTTCCTCCCATTCATCCATTTTTTTCTCTATTCTGCCCATTTCCTTCCTTCCTTCTTTCCTTCCTCCCATTCATCCATCTTTTTCTCTATTCTACCCATTTCCTTCCTCCCATTCATCCATCTTTTTCTCAATTTTACCCATTTCCTTCCTCCCATTCATCCATCTTTTTCTCTATTCTGCCCATTTCCTTCCTCCCATTCATCCATCTTTTTCTCTATTCTACCCATTTTCTTCCTCCCATTCATCCATCTTTTTCTCTATTCTGCCCATTTCCTTCCTCCCATTCATCCATTTTTTTCTCTATTCTGCCCATTTCCTTCCTTCCTTCTTTCCTTCCTCCCATTCATCCATCTTTTTCTCTATTCTACCCATTTCCTTCCTCCCATTCATCCATTTTTTTCTCTATTCTACCCATTTTCTTCCTCCCATTCATCCATTTTTTCTCTATTCTGCCCATTTCCTTCCTCCCATTCATCCATTTTTTTCTCTATTCTGCCCATTTCCTTCCTCCCATTCATCCATTTTTTCTCTATTCTGCCCATTTCCTTCCTCCCGTTCATCCATTTTTTTCTCTATTCTACCCATTTTCTTCCTCCCATTCATCCATCTTTTTCTCTATTCTACCCATTTCCTTCCTTCCTTCTTTCCTTCCTCCCATTCATCCATCTTTTTCTCTATTTTACCCATTTCCTTCCTCCCATTCATCCATCTTTTTCTCTATTCTACCCATTTCCTTCCTCCCATTCATCCATCTTTTTCTCTATTCTGCCCATTTCCTTCCTCCCATTCATCCATTTTTTTCTCTATTCTGCCCATTTCCTTCCTCCCATTCATCCATTTTTTTCTCTATTCTGCCCATTTCCTTCCTCCCATTCATCCATTTTTTCTCTATTCTGCCCATTTCCTTCCTCCCATTCATCCATTTTTTCTCTATTCTGCCCGTTTCCTTCCTCCCATTCATCCATCTTTTTCTCTATTCTACCTATTTCCTTCCTTCCTTCTTTCTTTCCTCCCATTCATCCATCTTTTTCTCTATTCTACCCATTTCCTTCCTCCCATTCATCCATCTTTTTCTCTATTCTACCCATTTCCTTCTTCCCATTCATCCATCTTTTTCTCTATTCTACCCATTTCCTTCCTCCCATTCATCCATCTTTTTCTCTATTCTGCCCATTTCCTTCCTCCCATTCATCCATCTTTTTCTCTATTCTGCCCATTTCCTTCCTCCCATTCATCCATCTTTTTCTCTATTCTGCCCATTTCCTTCCTCCCATTCATCCATTTTTTTCTCTATTCTGCCCATTTCCTTCCTTCCTTCTTTCCTTCCTCCCATTCATCCATCTTTTTCTCAATTCTACCCATTTCCTTCCTCCCATTCATCCATCTTTTTCTCTATTCTGCCCATTTCCTTCCTCCCATTCATCCATCTTTTTCTCTATTTTACCCATTTCCTTCCTCCCATTCATCCATCTTTTTCTCTATTCTACCCATTTCCTTCCTCCCATTCATCCATCTTTTTCTCTATTCTGCCCATTTCCTTCCTCCCATTCATCCATTTTTTTCTCTATTCTGCCCATTTCCTTCCTTCCTTCTTTCCTTCCTCCCATTCATCCATCTTTTTCTCTATTCTACCCATTTCCTTCCTCCCATTCATCCATCTTTTTCTCAATTTTACCCATTTCCTTCCTCCCATTCATCCATCTTTTTCTCTATTCTGCCCATTTCCTTCCTCCCATTCATCCATCTTTTTCTCTATTCTACCCATTTTCTTCCTCCCATTCATCCATCTTTTTCTCTATTCTGCCCATTTCCTTCCTCCCATTCATCCATTTTTTTCTCTATTCTGCCCATTTCCTTCCTTCCTTCTTTCCTTCCTCCCATTCATCCATCTTTTTCTCTATTCTACCCATTTCCTTCCTCCCATTCATCCATCTTTTTCTCAATTTTACCCATTTCCTTCCTCCCATTCATCCATCTTTTTCTCTATTCTGCCCATTTCCTTCCTCCCATTCATCCATCTTTTTCTCTATTTTACCCATTTCCTTCCTCCCATTCATCCATCTTTTTCTCTATTCTACCCATTTCCTTCCTCCCATTCATCCATTTTTTTCTCTATTCTGACCATTTCCTTCCTTCCTTCTTTCCTTCCTCCCATTCATCCATCTTTTTCTCTATTCTACCCATTTCCTTCCTCCCATTCATCCATCTTTTTCTCTATTCTACCAATTTCCTTCCTCCCATTCATCCATCTTTTTCTCTATTCTACCCATTTCCTTCCTCCCATTCATCCATTTTTTTCTCTATTCTGCCCATTTCCTTCTTCCCACTCATCCATCTTTTTCTCTATTTTACCCATTTCCTTCCTCCCATTCATCCATCTTTTTCTCTATTCTACCCATTTCCTTCCACCCATTCATCCATCTTTTTCTCTATTCTGCCGATTTCCTTCCTCCCATTCATCCATTTTTTTCTCTATTCTGCCCATTTCTTTCCTCCCATTCATCCATCTTTTTCTCTATTTTACCCATTTCCTTCCTTCCTTCTTTCCTTCCTCCCATTCATCCATCTTTTTCTCTATTCTACCTATTTCCTTCCTCCCATTCATCCATCTTTTTCTCTATTCTGCCCATTTCCTTCCTCCCATTCATCCATCTTTTTCTCTATTCTGCCCATTTCCTTCGTTCCTTCTTTCCTTCCTCCCATTCATCTATCTTTTTCTCTATTCTACCCATTTCCTTCCTCCCATTCATCCATCTTTTTCTCTATTCTACCCATTTCCTTCCTCCCATTCATCCATCTTTTTCTCTATTCTACCCATTTCCTTCCTCCCATTCATCCATCTTTTTCTCTATTCTGCCCATTTCCTTCCTCCCATTCATCCATCTTTTTCTCTATTCTCCCCATTTCCTTCCTCCCATTCATCCATTTTTTTCTCTATTCTGTCCATTTCCTTCCTCCCATTCATCCATCTTTTTCTCTATTCTGCCCCTTTCCTTCCTCCCATTCATCCATCTTTTTCTCTATTTTACCCATTTCCTTCCTCCCATTCATCCATCTTTTTCTCTATTCTGCCCATTTCCTTCCTCCCGTTCATCCATCTTTTTCTCTATTCTGCCCATTTCCTTCCTCCCATTCATCCATTTTTTTCTCTATTCTGCCCATTTCCTTCCTTCCTTCTTTCCTTCCTCCCATTCATCCATCTTTTTCTCTATTTTACCCATTTCCTTCCTCCCATTCATCCATCTTTTTCTCTATTCTGCCCATTTCCTTCCTCCCATTCATCCATCTTTTTCTCTATTTTACCCATTTCCTTCCTCCCATTCATCCATCTTTTTCTCTATTCTGCCCATTTCCTTCCTCCCATTCATCCATCTTTTTCTCTATTCTGCCCATTTCCTTCCTCCCGTTCATCCATTTTTTTCTCTATTCTGCCCATTTCCTTCCTCCCATTCATTCATCTTTTTCTCTATTCTGCCCATTTCCTTCCTTCCTTCTTTCCTTCCTCCCATTCATCCATCTTTTTCTCTATTTTACCCATTTCCTTCCTCCCATTCATCCATCTTTTTCTCTGTTCTACCCATTTCCTTCCTTCCTTCCTTCCTTCCTCCCATTCATCCATCTTTTTCTCTATTCTACCCATTTCCTTCCTCCCATTCATCCATCTTTTTCTCTATTCTACCCATTTCCTTCCTCCCATTCATCCATCTTTTTCTCTATTTTACCCATTTCCTTCCTCCCATTCATCCATCTTTTTCTCTATTCTACCCATTTCCTTCCTCCCATTCATCCATCTTTTTCTCTATTCTGCCCATTTCCTTCCTCCCATTCATCCATCTTTTTCTCTATTCTGCCCATTTCCTTCCTTCCTTCTTTCCTTCCTCCCATTCATCCATCTTTTTCTCTATTCTACCCATTTCCTTCCTCCCATTCATCCATCTTTTTCTCTATATTACCCATTTCCTTCCTCCCATTCATCCATCTTTTTCTCTATTCTACCCATTTCCTTCCTCCCATTCATCCATCTTTTTCTCTATTCTGCCCATTTCCTTCCTTCCTTCTTTTCTTCCTCCCATTCATCCATCTTTTTCTCAATTTTACCCATTTCCTTCCTCCCATTCATCCATCTTTTTCTCTATTCTGCCCATTTCCTTCCTCCCGTTCATCCATTTTTTTCTCTATTTTAACCATTTCCTTCCTCCCATTCATCCATTTTTTCTCTATTCTGCCCATTTCCTTCCTCCCGTTCATCCATTTTTTTCTCTATTCTACCCATTTTCTTCCTCCCATTCATCCATCTTTTTCTCTATTCTACCCATTTCCTTCCTTCCTTCTTTCCTTCCTCCCATTCATCCATCTTTTTCTCTATTTTACCCATTTCCTTCCTCCCATTCATCCATCTTTTTCTCTATTCTACCCATTTCCTTCCTCCCATTCATCCATCTTTTTCTCTATTCTGCCCATTTCCTTCCTCCCATTCATCCATTTTTTTCTCTATTCTGCCCATTTCCTTCCTCCCATTCATCCATTTCTTTCTCTATTCTGCCCATTTCCTTCCTCCCATTCATCCATTTTTTCTCTATTCTGCCCATTGCCTTCCTCCCATTCATCCATTTTTTCTCTATTCTGCCCGTTTCCTTCCTCCCATTCATCCATCTTTTTCTCTATTCTACCCATTTCCTTCCTTCCTTCTTTCCTTCCTCCCATTCATCCATCTTTTTCTCTATTCTACCCATTTCCTTCCTCCCATTCATCCATCTTTTTCTCAATTTTACCCATTTCCTTCCTCCCATTCATCCATCTTTTTCTCTATTCTGCCCATTTCCTTCCTCCCATTCATCCATCTTTTTCTCTATTCTACCCATTTTCTTCCTCCCATTCATCCATCTTTTTCTCTATTCTGCCCATTTCCTTCCTCCCATTCATCCATCTTTTTCTCTATTTTACCCATTTCCTTCCTCCCATTCATCCATCTTTTTCTCTATTCTACCCATTTCCTTCCTCCCATTCATCCATCTTTTTCTCTATTCTACCCATTTCCTTCCTCCCATTCATCCATCTTTTTCTCTATTCTACCCATTTCCTTCCTCCCATTCATCCATTTTTTTCTCTATTCTGCCCATTTCCTTCTTCCCACTCATCCATCTTTTTCTCTATTTTACCCATTTCCTTCCTCCCATTCATCCATCTTTTTCTCTATTCTACCCATTTCCTTCCACCCCTTCGTCCATCTTTTTCTCTATTCTGCCCATTTCTTTCCTCCCATTCATCCATCTTTTTCTCTATTTTACCCATTTCCTTCCTTCCTTCTTTCCTTCCTCCCATTCATCCATCTTTTTCTCTATTCTACCCATTTCCTTCCTCCCATTCATCCATCTTTTTCTCTATTCTGCCCATTTCCTTCCTCCCATTCATCCATCTTTTTCTCTATTCTGCCCATTTCCTTCGTTCCTTCTTTCCTTCCTCCCATTCATCCATCTTTTTCTCTATTCTACCCATTTCCTTCCTCCCATTCATCCATCTTTTTCTCTATTCTACCCATTTCCTTCCTCCCATTCATCCATCTTTTCTCTATTCTACCCATTTCCTTCCTCCCATTCATCCATCTTTTTCTCTATTCTGCCCATTTCCTTCCTCCCATTCATCCATCTTTTTCTCTATTCTGCCCATTTCCTTCCTCCCATTCATCCATTTTTTTCTCTATTCTGTCCATTTCCTTCCTCCCATTCATCCATCTTTTTCTCTATTCTACCCATTTCCTTCCTCCCATTCATCCATCTTTTTCTCTATTTTACCCATTTCCTTCCTCCCATTCATCCATCTTTTTCTCTATTCTGCCCATTTCCTTCCTTCCTTCTTTCCTTCCTCCCATTCATCCATCTTTTTCTCTATTTTACCCATTTCCTTCCTCCCATTCATCCATCTTTTTCTCTGTTCTACCCATTTCCTTCCTTCCTTCCTTCCTTCCTCCCATTCATCCATCTTTTTCTCTATTCTACCCATTTCCTTCCTCCCATTCATCCATCTTTTTCTCTATTCTGCCCATTTCCTTCCTCCCATTCATCCATCTTTTTCTCTATTCTGCCCATTTCCTTCCACCCGTTCATCCATTTTTTTCTCTATTCTGCCCATTTCCTTCCTCCCATTCATCCATCTTTTTCTCTATTCTGCCCATTTCCTTCCTTCCTTCTTTCCTTCCTCCCATTCATCCATCTTTTTCTCTATTTTACCCATTTCCTTCCTCCCATTCATCCATCTTTTTCTCTGTTCTACCCATTTCCTTCCTTCCTTCCTTCCTTCCTCCCATTCATCCATCTTTTTCTCTATTCTACCCATTTCCTTCCTCCCATTCATCCATCTTTTTCTCTATTCTACCCATTTCCTTCCTCCCATTCATCCATCTTTTTCTCTATTCTGCCCATTTCCTTCCTCCCATTCATCCATCTTTTTCTCTATATTACCCATTTCCTTCCTCCCATTCATCCATCTTTTTCTCTATTCTACCCATTTCCTTCCTCCCATTCATCCATCTTTTTCTCTATTCTGCCCATTTCCTTCCTTCCTTCTTTCCTTCCTCCCATTCATCCATCTTTTTCTCTATTCTACCCATTTCCTTCCTCCCATTCATCCATCTTTTTCTCTATTTTAACCATTTCCTTCCTCCCATTCATCCATCTTTTTCTCTATTCTACCCATTTCCTTCCTCCCATTCATCCATCTTTTCTCTATTCTGCCCATTTCCTTCCTCCCATTCATCCATTTTTTTCTCTATTCTGCCCATTTCCTTCCTTCCTTGTTTCCTTCCTCCCATTCATCCATCATTTTCTCTATTCTACCCATTTCCTTCCTCCCATTCATCCATCTTTTTCTCAATTTTACCCATTTCCTTCCTCCCATTCATCCATCTTTTTCTCTATTCTACCCATTTCCTTCCTCCCATTCATCCATCTTTTTCTCTATTCTACCCATTTCCTTCCTCCCGTTCATCCATTTTTTTCTCTATTTTAACCATTTCCTTCCTCCCATTCATCCATTTTTTCTCTATTCTGCCCATTTCCTTCCTCCCGTTCATCCATTTTTTTCTCTATTCTACCCATTTTCTTCCTCCCATTCATCCATCTTTTTCTCTATTCTACCCATTTCCTTCCTTCCTTCTTTCCTTCCTCCCATTCATCCATCTTTTTCTCTATTTTACCCATTTCCTTCCTCCCATTCATCCATCTTTTTCTCTATTCTACCCATTTCCTTCCTCCCATTCATCCATCTTTTTCTCTATTCTGCCCATTTCCTTCCTCCCATTCATCCATTTTTTTCTCTATTCTGCCCATTTCCTTCCTCCCATTCATCCATTTTTTTCTCTATTCTGCCCATTTCCTTCCTCCCATTCATCCATTTTTTCTCTATTCTGCCCATTACCTTCCTCCCATTCATCCATTTTTTCTCTATTCTGCCCGTTTCCTTCCTCCCATTCATCCATCTTTTTCTCTATTCTACCCATTTCCTTCCTTCCTTCTTTCCTTCCTCCCATTCATCCATCTTTTTCTCTATTCTACCCATTTCCTTCCTCCCATTCATCCATCTTTTTCTCAATTTTACCCATTTCCTTCCTCCCATTCATCCATCTTTTTCTCTATTCTGCCCATTTCCTTCCTCCCATTCATCCATCTTTTTCTCTATATTACCCATTTCCTTCCTCCCATTCATCCATCTTTTTCTCTATTCTACCCATTTCCTTCCTCCCATTCATCCATCTTTTTCTCTATTCTGCCCATTTCCTTCCTTCCTTCTTTCCTTCCTCCCATTCATCCATCTTTTTCTCTATTCTACCCATTTCCTTCCTCCCATTCATCCATCTTTTTCTCTATTCTGCCCATTTCCTTCCTTCCTTCTTTCCTTCCTCCCATTCATCCATCTTTTTCTCAATTTTACCCATTTCCTTCCTCCCATTCATCCATCTTTTTCTCTATTCTGCCCATTTCCTTCCTCCCGTTCATCCATTTTTTTCTCTATTTTAACCATTTCCTTCCTCCCATTCATCCATTTTTTCTCTATTCTGCCCATTTCCTTCCTCCCGTTCATCCATTTTTTTCTCTATTCTACCCATTTTCTTCCTCCCATTCATGCATCTTTTTCTCTATTCTACCCATTTCCTTCCTTCCTTCTTTCCTTCCTCCCATTCATCCATCTTTTTCTCTATTTTACCCATTTCCTTCCTCCCATTCATCCATCTTTTTCTCTATTCTACCCATTTCCTTCCTCCCATTCATCCATCTTTTTCTCTATTCTGCCCATTTCCTTCCTCCCATTCATCCATTTTTTTCTCTATTCTGCCCATTTCCTTCCTCCCATTCATCCATTTTTTTCTCTATTCTGCCCATTTCCTTCCTCCCATTCATCCATTTTTTCTCTATTCTGCCCATTGCCTTCCTCCCATTCATCCATTTTTTCTCTATTCTGCCCGTTTCCTTCCTCCCATTCATCCATCTTTTTCTCTATTCTACCCATTTCCTTCCTTCCTTCTTTCCTTCCTCCCATTCATCCATCTTTTCCTCTATTCTACCCATTTCCTTCCTCCCATTCATCCATCTTTTTCTCAATTTTACCCATTTCCTTCCTCCCATTCATCCATCTTTTTCTCTATTCTGCCCATTTCCTTCCTCCCATTCATCCATCTTTTTCTCTATTCTACCCATTTTCTTCCTCCCATTCATCCATCTTTTTCTCTATTCTGCCCATTTCCTTCCTCCCATTCATCCATCTTTTTCTCTATTTTACCCATTTCCTTCCTCCCATTCATCCATCTTTTTCTCTATTCTACCCATTTCCTTCCTCCCATTCATCCATCTTTTTCTCTATTCTACCCATTTCCTTCCTCCCATTCATCCATCTTTTTCTCTATTCTACCCATTTCCTTCCTCCAATTCATCCATTTTTTTCTCTATTCTGCCCATTTCCTTCTTCCCACTCATCCATCTTTTTCTCTATTTTACCCATTTCCTTCCTCCCATTCATCCATCTTTTTCTCTATTCTACCCATTTCCTTCCACCCATTCATCCATTTTTTTCTCTATTCTGCCCATTTCCTTCCTCCCATTCATCCATCTTTTTCTCTATTCTGCCCATTTCCTTCCTTCCTTCTTTCCTTCCTCCCATTCATCCATCTTTTTCTCTATTTTACCCATTTCCTTCCTCCCATTCATCCATCTTTTTCTTTGTTCTACCCATTTCCTTCCTTCCTTCCTTCCTTCCTCCCATTCATCCATCTTTTTCTCTATTCTACCCATTTCCTTCCTCCCATTCATCCATCTTTTTCTCTATTCTGCCCATTTCCTTCCTCCCATTCATCCATCTTTTTCTCTATTCTGCCCATTTCCTTCCTCCCATTCATCCATCTTTTTCTCTATTCTGCCCATTTCCTTCCTTCCTTCTTTCCTTCCTCCCATTCATCCATCTTTTTCTCTATTTTACCCATTTCCTTCCTCCCATTCATCCATCTTTTTCTCTGTTCTACCCATTTCCTTCCTTTCTTCCTTCCTTCCTCCCATTCATCCATCTTTTTCTCTATTCTACCCATTTCCTTCCTCCCATTCATCCATCTTTTTCTCTATTCTACCCATTTCCTTCCTCCCATTCATCCATCTTTTTCTCTATTCTGCCCATTTCCTTCCTCCCATTCATCCATCTTTTTCTCTATATTACCCATTTCCTTCCTCCCATTCATCGATCTTTTTCTTTATTCTACCCATTTCCTTCCTCCCATTCATCCATCTTTTTCTCTATTCTGCCCATTTCCTTCCTTCCTTCTTTCCTTCCTCCCATTCATCCATCTTTTTCTCTATTCTACCCATTTCCTTCCTCCCATTCATCCATCTTTTTCTCTATTTTAACCATTTCCTTCCTCCCATTCATCCATCTTTTTCTCTATTGTACCCATTTCCTTCCTCCCATTCATCCATCTTTTCTCTATTCTGCCCATTTCCTTCCTCCCATTCATCCATTTTTTTCTCTATTCTGCCCATTTCCTTCCTTCCTTGTTTCCTTCCTCCCATTCATCCATCATTTTCTCTATTCTACCCATTTCCTTCCTCCCATTCATCCATCTTTTTCTCAATTTTACCCATTTCCTTCCTCCCATTCATCCATCTTTTTCTCTATTCTGCCCATTTCCTTCCTCCCATTCATCCATCTTTTTCTCTATTCTACCCATTTTCTTCCTCCCATTCATCCATCTTTTTCTCTATTCTGCCCATTTCCTTCCTCCCATTCATCCATCTTTTTCTCTATTTTACCCATTTCCTTCCTCCCATTCATCCATCTTTTTCTCTATTCTACCCATTTCCTTCCTCCCATTCATCCATCTTTTTCTCTATTCTACCCATTTCCTTCCTCCCATTCATCCATCTTTTTCTCTATTCTACCCATTTCCTTCCTCCAATTCATCCATTTTTTTCTCTATTCTGCCCATTTCCTTCTTCCCACTCATCCATCTTTTTCTCTATTTTACCCATTTCCTTCCTCCCATTCATCCATCTTTTTCTCTATTCTACCCATTTCCTTCCACCCATTCGTCCATCTTTTTCTCTATTCTGCCGATTTCCTTCCTCCCATTCATCCATTTTTTTCTCTATTCTGCCCATTTCCTTCCTCCCATTCATCCATCTTTTTCTCTATTCTGCCCATTTCCTTCCTTCCTTCTTTCCTTCCTCCCATTCATCCATCTTTTTCTCTATTTTACCCATTTCCTTCCTCCCATTCATCCATCTTTTTCTTTGTTCTACCCATTTCCTTCCTTCCTTCCTTCCTTCCTCCCATTCATCCATCTTTTTCTCTATTCTACCCATTTCCTTCCTCCCATTCATCCATCTTTTTCTCTATTCTGCCCATTTCCTTCCTCCCATTCATCCATCTTTTTCTCTATTCTGCCCATTTCCTTCCTCCCATTCATCCATCTTTTTCTCTATTCTGCCCATTTCCTTCCTTCCTTCTTTCCTTCCTCCCATTCATCCATCTTTTTCTCTATTTTACCCATTTCCTTCCTCCCATTCATCCATCTTTTTCTCTGTTCTACCCATTTCCTTCCTTTCTTCCTTCCTTCCTCCCATTCATCCATCTTTTTCTCTATTCTACCCATTTCCTTCCTCCCATTCATCCATCTTTTTCTCTATTCTACCCATTTCCTTCCTCCCATTCATCCATCTTTTTCTCTATTCTGCCCATTTCCTTCCTCCCATTCATCCATCTTTTTCTCTATATTACCCATTTCCTTCCTCCCATTCATCCATCTTTTTCTTTATTCTACCCATTTCCTTCCTCCCATTCATCCATCTTTTTCTCTATTCTGCCCATTTCCTTCCTTCCTTCTTTCCTTCCTCCCATTCATCCATCTTTTTCTCTATTCTACCCATTTCCTTCCTCCCATTCATCCATCTTTTTCTCTATTTTAACCATTTCCTTCCTCCCATTCATCCATCTTTTTCTCTATTGTACCCATTTCCTTCCTCCCATTCATCCATCTTTTCTCTATTCTGCCCATTTCCTTCCTCCCATTCATCCATTTTTTTCTCTATTCTGCCCATTTCCTTCCTTCCTTGTTTCCTTCCTCCCATTCATCCATCATTTTCTCTATTCTACCCATTTCCTTCCTCCCATTCATCCATCTTTTTCTCAATTTTACCCATTTCCTTCCTCCCATTCATCCATCTTTTTCTCTATTCTACCGATTTCCTTCCTCCCATTCATCCATCTTTTTCTCTATTCTGCCCATTTCCTTCCTCCCATTCATCCATCTTTTTCTCTATTTTACCTATTTCCTTCCTCCCATTCATCCATCTTTTTCTCTATTCTACCCATTTCCTTCCTCCCATTCATCCATCTTTTTCTCTATTTTACCCATTTCCTTCCTCCCATTCATCCATCTTTTTCTCTATTCTACCCATTTCCTTCCTCCCATTCATCCATCTTTTTCTCTATTCTACCCATTTCCTTCCTTCCATTCATCCATCTTTTTCTCTATTCTACCCATTTCCTTCCTCCCATTCATCCATCTTCTTCTCTATTGTACCCATTTCCTTCCTTCCTTCTTTCCTTCCTTCCATTCATCCATCTTTTTCTCTATTCTACCCATTTCCTTCCTCCCATTCATCCATCTTTTTCTCTATTCTACCCATTTCCTTCCTCCAATTCATCCATCTTTTTCTCTATTCTGCCCATTTCCTTCCTCCCATTCATCCATCTTTTTCTCTATTCTGTCCATTTCCTTCCTCCCATTCATCCATTTTTTTCTCTATTCTGTCCATTTCCTTCCTCCCATTCATCCATCTTTTTCTCTATTCTGCCCATTTCCTTCCTCCCATTCATCCATCTTTTTCTCTATTTTACCCATTTCCTTCCTCCCATTCATCCATCTTTTTCTCTAGTCTGCCCATTTCCTTCCTCCCGTTCATCCATCTTTTTCTCTATTCTGCCCATTTCCTTCCTCCCATTCATCCATTTTTTTCTCTATTCTGCCCATTTCCTTCCTTCCTTCTTTCCTTCCTCCCATTCATCCATCTTTTTCTCTATTTTACCCATTTCCTTCCTCCCATTCATCCATCTTTTTCTCTGTTCTACCCATTTCCTTCCTTCCTTCTTTCCTTCCTCCCATTCATCCATCTTTTTCTCTATTCTACCCATTTCCTTCCTCCCATTCATCCATCTTTTTCTCTATTCTACCCATTTCCTTCCTCCCATTCATCCATCTTTTTCTCTATTCTACCCATTTCCTTCCTCCCATTCATCCATCTTTTTCTCTATTCTACCCATTTCCTTCCTCCCATTCATCCATCTTTTTCTCTATTCTGCCCATTTCCTTCCTCCCATTCATCCATCTTTTTCTCTATTCTGCCCATTTCCTTCGTCCCGTTCATCCATTTTTTTCTCTATTCTGCCCATTTCCTTCCTCCCATTCATCCATCTTTTTCTCTATTCTCCCATTTCCTTCCTTCCTTCTTTCCTTCCTCCCATTCATCCATCTTTTTCTCTATTTTACCCATTTCCTTCCTCCCATTCATCCATCTTTTTCTCTGTTCTACCCATTTCCTTCCTTCCTTCCTTCCTTCCTTCCTCCCATTCATCCATTTTTTTCTCTATTCTACCCATTTCCTTCCTCCCATTCATCATCTTTTTCTCTATTCTGCCCATTTCCTTCCTCCCATTCATCCATCTTTTTCTCTATTCTGCCCATTTCCTTCCACCCGTTCATCCATTTTTTTCTCTATTCTGCCCATTTCCTTCCTCCCATTCATCCATCTTTTTCTCTATTCTGCCCATTTCCTTCCTTCCTTCTTTCCTTCCTCCCATTCATCCATCTTTTTCTCTATTCTGCCCATTTCCTTCCTCCCATTCATCCATTTTTTTCTCTATTCTGCCCATTTCCTTCCTCCCATTCATCCATCTTTTTCTCTATTTTACCCATTTCCTTCCTCCCATTCATCCATCTTTTTCTCTATTCTACCCATTTCCTTCCTCCCATTCATCCATCTTTTTCTCTATTCTGCCCATTTCCTTCCTTCCTTCTTTCCTTCCTCCCATTCATCCATCTTTTTCTCTATTCTACCCATTTCCTTCCTCCCATTCATCCATCTTTTTCTCTATTTTAACCATTTCCTTCCTCCCATTCATCCATCTTTTTCTCTATTCTACCCATTTCCTTCCTCCCATTCATCCATCTTTTCTCTATTCTGCCCATTTCCTTCCTCCCATTCATCCATTTTTTTCTCTATTCTAGCCATTTCCTTCCTTCCTTGTTTCCTTCCTCCCATTCATCCATCTTTTTCTCTATTCTACCCATTTCCTTCCTCCCATTCATCCATCTTTTTCTCAATTTTACCCATTTCCTTCCTCCCATTCATCCATCTTTTTCTCTATTCTACCCATTTCCTTCCTCCCATTCATCCATCTTTTTCTCTATTTTACCTATTTCCTTCCTCCCATTCATCCATCTTTTTCTCTATTCTACCCATTTCCTTCCTCCCATTCATCCATCTTTTTCTCTATTTTACCCATTTCCTTCCTCCCATTCATCCATCTTTTTCTCTATTCTACCCATTTCCTTCCTCCCATTCATCCATCTTTTTCTCTATTCTGCCCATTTCCTTCCTCCCATTCATCCATTTTTTTCTCTATTCTACCCATTTCCTTCCTTCCATTCATCCATCTTTTTCTCTATTCTACCCATTTCCTTCCTCCCATTCATCCATCTTCTTCTCTATTCTACCCATTTCCTTCCTTCCTTCTTTCCTTCCTCCCATTCATCCATCTTTTTCTCTATTCTACCCATTTCCTTCCTCCCATTCATCATCTTTTTCTCTATTCTACCCATTTCCTTCCTCCCATTCATCCATCTTTTTCTCTATTCTACCCATTTCCTTCCTCCCATTCATCCATCTTTTTCTCTATTCTGCCCATTTCCTTCCTCCCATTCATCCATTTTTTTCTCTATTCTTTCCATTTCCTTCCTCCCATTCATCCATCTTTTTCTCTATTCTGTCCATTTCCTTCCTCCCATTCATCCATCTTTTTCTCTATTTTACCCATTTCCTGCCTCCCATTCATCCATCTTTTTCTCTATTCTGCCCATTTCCTTCCTCCCGTTCATCCATCTTTTTCTCTATTCTGCCCATTTCCTTCCTCCCATTCATCCATTTTTTTCTCTATTCTGCCCATTTCCTTCCTTCCTTCTTTCCTTCCTCCCATTCATCCATTTTTTTCTCTATTCTACCCATTTCCTTACTCCCTTTCATCCATTTTTTTCTCTATTCTACCCATTTCCTTCCTCCCGTTCATCCATTTTCTCTATTCTACCCATTTCCTTCCTCCCATTCATCCATTTTTTTCTCTGTTCTGCCCATTTCCTTCCTCCCATTCATCCATTTTTTTCTCTATTTTGCCCATTTCCTTCCTCCCGTTCATCCATTTTTTTCTCTATTCTACCCATTTCCTTCCTCCCATTCATCCATTTTTTTCTCTATTCTACCCATTTCCTTCCTCCCGTTCATCCATCTTTTTCTCTATTCTACCCATTTCCTTCCTCCCATTCATCTATCTTTTTCTCTATTTTGCCCATTTCCTTCCTCCCGTTCATCCATTTTTTTCTCTATTCTACCCATTTCCTTCCTCCCGTTCATCCATTTTTTTCTCTATTCTACCCATTTCCTTCTTCCCATTCATCTATCTTTTTCTCTATTCTGCCCATTTCCTTCCTCCCATTCATCCATCTTTTTCTCTATTCTGCCCATTTCCTTCCTCCCGTTCATCCATTTTTTTCTCTATTCTGCCCATTTCCTTCCTCCCATTCATCCATCTTTTTCTCTATTCTGCCCATTTCCTTCCTTCCTTCTTTCCTTCCTCCCATTCATCCATCTTTTTCTCTATTTTACCCATTTCCTTCCTCTCATTCATCCATCTTTTTCTCTGTTCTACCCATTTCCTTCCTTCCTTCCTTCCTTCCTCCCATTCATCCATCTTTTTCTCTATTCTACCCATTTCCTTCCTCCCATTCATCCATCTTTTTCTCTATTCTGCCCATTTCCTTCCTCCCATTCATCCATTTTTTTCTCTATTCTGCCCATTTCCTTCCTTCCTTCTTTCCTTCCTCCCATTCATCCATTTTTTTCTCTATTCTACCCATTTCCTTACTCCCTTTCATCCATTTTTTTCTCTATTCTACCCATTTCCTTCCTCCCGTTCATCCATTTTCTCTATTCTACCCATTTCCTTCCTCCCATTCATCCATTTTTTTCTCTGTTCTGCCCATTTCCTTCCTCCCATTCATCCATTTTTTTCTCTATTTTGCCCATTTCCTTCCTCCCGTTCATCCATTTTTTTCTCTATTCTACCCATTTCCTTCCTCCCATTCATCCATTTTTTTCTCTATTCTACCCATTTCCTTCCTCCCCTTCATCCATCTTTTTCTCTATTCTACCCATTTCCTTCCTCCCGTTCATCCATCTTTTTCTCTATTCTACCCATTTCCTTCCTCCCATTCATCTATCTTTTTCTCTATTTTGCCCATTTCCTTCCTCCCGTTCATCCATTTTTTTCTCTATTCTACCCATTTCCTTCCTCCCGTTCATCCATTTTTTTCTCTATTCTACCCATTTCCTTCCTCCCATTCATCTATCTTTTTTTCTATTCTGCCCATTTCCTTCCTCCCATTCATCCATCTTTTTCTCTATTCTGCCCATTTCCTTCCTCCCGTTCATCCATTTTTTTCTCTATTCTGCCCATTTCCTTCCTCCCATTCATCCATCTTTTTCTCTATTCTGCCCATTTCCTTCCTTCCTTCTTTCCTTCCTCCCATTCATCCATCTTTTTCTCTATTTTACCCATTTCCTTCCTCTCATTCATCCATCTTTTTCTCTGTTCTACCCATTTCCTTCCTTCCTTCCTTCCTTCCTCCCATTCATCCATCTTTTTCTCTATTCTACCCATTTCCTTCCTCCCATTCATCCATCTTTTTCTCTATTCTGCCCATTTCCTTCCTCCCATTCATCCATCTTTTTCTCTATTCTGCCCATTTCCTTCCACCCGTTCATCCATTTTTTTCTCTATTCTGCCCATTTCCTTCCTCCCATTCATCCATCTTTTTCTCTATTCTGCCCATTTCCTTCCTTCCTTCTTTCCTTCCTCCCATTCATCCATCTTTTTCTCTATTTTACCCATTTCCTTCCTCCCATTCATCCATCTTTTTCTCTGTTCTACCCATTTCCTTCCTTCCTTCCTTCCTTCCTCCCATTCATCCATCTTTTTCTCTATTCTACCCATTTCCTTCCTCCCATTCATCCATCTTTTTCTGTATTCTGCCCATTTCCTTCCTCCCATTCATCCATCTTTTTCTCTATATTACCCATTTCCTTCCTCCCATTCATCCATCTTTTTCTCTATTCTACCGATTTCCTTCCTCCCATTCATCCATCTTTTTCTCTATTCTGCCCATTTCCTTCTTTCCTTCTTTCCTTCCTCCCATTCATCCATCTTTTTCTCTATTCTACCCATTTCCTTCCTCCCATTCATCCATCTTTTTCTCTATTTTAACCATTTCTTTCCTCCCATTCATTCATCTTTTTCTCTATTCTGCCCATTTCCTTCCTCCCATTCATCCATTTTTTTCTCTATTCTGCCCATTTCCTTCCTTCCTTGTTTCCTTCCTCCCATTCATCCATCATTTTCTCTATTCTACCCATTTCCTTCCTCCCATTCATCCATCTTTTTCTCAATTTTACCCATTTCCTTCCTCCCATTCATCCATCTTTTTCTCTATTCTACCCATTTCCTTCCTCCCATTCATCCATCTTTTTCTCTATTCTGCCCATTTCCTTCCTCCCGTTCATCCATTTTTTTCTCTATTTTAACCATTTCCTTCCTCCCATTCATCCATCTTTTTCTCTATTCTACCCATTTCCTTCCTCCCATTCATCCATCTTTTCTCTATTCTGCCCATTTCCTTCCTCCCATTCATCCATTTTTTTCTCTATTCTGCCCATTTCCTTCCTTCCTTGTTTCCTTCCTCCCATTCATCCATCATTTTCTCTATTCTACCCATTTCCTTCCTCCCATTCATCCATCTTTTTCTCAATTTTACCCATTTCCTTCCTCCCATTCATCCATCTTTTTCTCTATTCTACCCATTTCCTTCCTCCCATTCATCCATCTTTTTCTCTATTCTGCCCATTTCCTTCCTCCCATTCATCCATTTTTTTCTCTATTCTGCCCATTTCCTTCCTCCCATTCATCCATTTTTTTCTCTATTCTGCCCATTTCCTTCCTCCCATTCATCCATTTTTTCTCTATTCTGCCCATTGCCTTCCTCCCATTCATC
This sequence comes from Hydrophis major, assembly GCA_033807585.1. Lineage (NCBI taxonomy): Eukaryota > Metazoa > Chordata > Lepidosauria > Squamata > Elapidae > Hydrophis > Hydrophis major. Next base: position 96,451,050 of record CM066333.1, on the reverse strand, counting down.
CATTTTTTCTCTATTCTGCCCGTTTCCTTCCTCCCATTCATCCATTTTTTCTCTATTCTGCCCATTGCCTTCCTCCCATTCATCCATTTTTTCTCTATTCTACCCATTTCCTTCCTTCCTTCTTTCCTTCCTCCCATTCATCCATCTTTTTCTCTATTCTACCCATTTCCTTCCTCCCATTCATCCATCTTTTTCTCAATTTTACCAATTTCCTTCCTCCCATTCATCCATCTTTTTCTCTATTCTGCCCATTTCCTTCCTCCCATTCATCCATCTTTTTCTCTATATTACCCATTTCCTTCCTCCCATTCATCCATCTTTTTCTCTATTCTACCCATTTCCTTCCTCCCATTCATCCATCTTTTTCTCTATTCTGCCCATTTCCTTCCTCCCATTCATCCATCTTTTTCTCTATTCTACCCATTTCCTTCCTCCCATTCATCCATCTTTTTCTCTATTCTGCCCATTTCCTTCCTTCCTTCTTTCCTTCCTCCCATTCATCCATCTTTTTCTCAATTTTACCCATTTCCTTCCTCCCATTCATCCATCTTTTTCTCTATTCTGCCCATTTCCTTCCTCCCGTCCATCCATTTTTTTCTCTATTTTAACCATTTCCTTCCTCCCATTCATCCATTTTTTCTCTATTCTGCCCATTTCCTTCCTCCCGTTCATCCATTTTTTTCTCTATTCTACCCATTTTCTTCCTCCCATTCATGCATCTTTTTCTCTATTCTACCCATTTCCTTCCTTCCTTCTTTCCTTCCTCCCATTCATCCATCTTTTTCTCTATTTTACCCATTTCCTTCCTCCCATTCATCCATCTTTTTCTCTATTCTACCCATTTCCTTCCTCCCATTCATCCATCTTTTTCTCTATTCTGCCCATTTCCTTCCTCCCATTCATCCATTTTTTTCTCTATTCTGCCCATTTCCTTCCTCCCATTCATCCATTTTTTTCTCTATTCTGCCCATTTCCTTCCTCCCATTCATCCATTTTTTCTCTATTCTGCCCATTGCCTTCCTCCCATTCATCCATTTTTTCTCTATTCTGCCCGTTTCCTTCCTCCCATTCATCCATCTTTTTCTCTATTCTACCCATTTCCTTCCTTCCTTCTTTCCTTCCTCCCATTCATCCATCTTTTTCTCTATTCTACCCATTTCCTTCCTCCCATTCATCCATCTTTTTCTCAATTTTACCCATTTCCTTCCTCCCATTCATCCATCTTTTTCTCTATTCTGCCCATTTCCTTCCTCCCATTCATCCATCTTTTTCTCTATTCTACCCATTTCCTTCCTCCCATTCATCCATCTTTTTCTCTATTCTACCCATTTCCTTCCTCCCATTCATCCATCTTTTTCTCTATTCTACCCATTTCCTTCCTCCAATTCATCCATTTTTTTCTCTATTCTGCCCATTTCCTTCTTCCCACTCATCCATCTTTTTCTCTATTTTACCCATTTCCTTCCTCCCATTCATCCATCTTTTTCTCTATTCTACCCATTTCCTTCCACCCATTCGTCCATCTTTTTCTCTATTCTGCCGATTTCCTTCCTCCCATTCATCCATTTTTTTCTCTATTCTGCCCATTTCCTTCCTCCCATTCATCCATCTTTTTCTCTATTCTGCCCATTTCCATCCTTCCTTCTTTCCTTCCTCCCATTCATCCATCTTTTTCTCTATTTTACCCATTTCCTTCCTCCCATTCATCCATCTTTTTCTCTGTTCTACCCATTTCCTTCCTTCCTTCCTTCCTCCCATTCATCCATCTTTTTCTCTATTCTACCCATTTCCTTCCTCCCATTCATCCATCTTTTTCTCTATTCTGCCCATTTCCTTCCTCCCATTCATCCATCTTTTTCTCTATTCTGCCCATTTCCTTCCTCCCATTCATCCATCTTTTTCTCTATTCTGCCCATTTCCTTCCTTCCTTCCTTCTTTCCTTCCTCCCATTCATCCATCTTTTTCTCTATCTTACCCATTTCCTTCCTCCCATTCATCCATCTTTTTCTCTGTTCTACCCATTTGCTTCCTTCCTTCCTTCCTTCCTCCCATTCATCCATCTTTTTCTCTATTCTACCCATTTCCTTCCACCCATTCATCCATCTTTTTCTCTATTCTACCCATTTCCTTCCTCCCATTCATCCATCTTTTTCTCTATTATGCCCATTTCCTTCCTCCCATTCATCCATCTTTTTCTCTATATTACCCATTTCCTTCCTCCCATTCATCCATCTTTTTCTTTATTCTACCCATTTCCTTCCTCCCATTCATCCATCTTTTTCTCTATTCTGCCCATTTCCTTCCTTCCTTCTTTCCTTCCTCCCATTCATCCATCTTTTTCTCTATTCTACCCATTTCCTTCCTCCCATTCATCCATCTTTTTCTCTATTTTAACCATTTCCTTCCTCCCATTCATCCATCTTTTTCTCTATTCTACCCATTTCCTTCCTCCCATTCATCCATCTTTTCTCTATTCTGCCCATTTCCTTCCTCCCATTCATCCATTTTTTTCTCTATTCTGCCCATTTCCTTCCTTCCTTGTTTCCTTCCTCCCATTCATCCATCATTTTCTCTATTCTACCCATTTCCTTCCTCCCATTCATCCATCTTTTTCTCAATTTTACCCATTTCCTTCCTCCCATTCATCCATCTTTTTCTCTATTCTACCCATTTCCTTCCTCCCATTCATCCATCTTTTTCTCTATTCTGCCCATTTCCTTCCTCCCATTCATCCATCTTTTTCTCTATTTTACCTATTTCCTTCCTCCCATT
>CM066333.1:96219110-96448178 GCA_033807585.1 Hydrophis major | reverse complement strand
CCCATTTCCTTCCTCCCATTCATCCATCTTTTTCTCTATTCTGCCCATTTTCTTCCTCCCATTCATCCATCTTTTTCTCTATTCTGCCCATTTCCTTCCTCCCATTCATCCATCTTTTTCTCTATTTTACCCATTTCCTTCCTCCCATTCATCCATCTTTTTCTCTATTCTAGCCCATTTCCTTCCTCCCATTCATCCATCTTTTTCTCTATTCTACCCATTTCCTTCCTCCCATTCATCCATCTTTTTCTCTATTCTGCCCATTTCCTTCCTCCCATTCATCCATCTTTTTCTCTATTCTGCCCATTTCCTTCCTCCCCATTCATCCATTTTTTTCTCTATTCCGTCCATTTCCTTCCTCCCATTCATCCATCTTTTTCTCTATTCTGCCCATTTCCTTCCTCCCATTCATCCATCTTTTTCTCTATTTTACCCATTTCCTTCCTCCCATTCATCCATCTTTTTCTCTATTCTGCCCATTTCCTTCCTCCCATTCATCCATTTTTTTCTATATTCTGCCCATTTCCTTCCTTCCTTCTTTCCTTCCTCCCATTCATCCATCTTTTTCTCTATTTTAACCCATTTCCTTCCTCCATTCATCCATCTTTTTCTCTATTCTGCCCATTTCCTTCCTCCCATTCATCCATCTTTTTCTCTATTCTGCCCATTTCCTTGCTCCGTTCATCCATTTTTTTCTCTATTCTGCCCATTTCCTTCCTCCCATTCATCCATCTTTTTCTCTATTCTGCCCATTTCCTTCCTTCCTTCTTTCCTTCCTCCCATTCATCCATCTTTTTCTCTATTTTACCCATTTCCTTCCTCCCATTCATCCATCTTTTTCTCTGTTCTACCCATTTCCTTCCTTCCTTCCTCCCATTCATCCATCTTTTTCTCTATTCTACCCATTTCCTTTCTCCCATTCATCCATCTTTTTCTCTATTTTACCCATTTCCTTCCTCCCATTCATCCATCTTTTTCTCTATTTTACCCATTTCCTTCCTCCCATTCATCCATCTTTTTCTCTATTCTACCCATTTCCTTCCTCCCATTCATCCATCTTTTTCTCTATTCTGCCCATTTCCTTCCTCCCATTCATCAATTTTTTTCTCTATTCTGCCCATTTCCTTCCTCCCATTCATCCATCTTTTTCTCTATATTACCCATTTCCTTTCTCCCATTCATCCATCTTTTTCTCTATTCTACCCATTTCCTTCCTCCCATTCATCCATCTTTTTCTCTATTCTGCCCATTTCCTTCCTTCCTTCTTCCTTCCTCCCATTCATCCATCTTTTTCTCTATTCTACCCATTTCCTTCCTCCCATTCATCCATCTTTTTCTCTATTTTAACCATTTCCTTCCTCCCATTCATCCATTTTTTCTCTATTCTGCCCATTTCCTTCCTCCCGTTCATCCATTTTTTTCTCTATTTTAACCATTTCCTTCCTCCCATTCATCCATTTTTTCTCTATTCTGCCATTTCCTTCCTCCCGTTCATCCATTTTTTTCTCTATTCTACCCATTTTCTTCCTCCCATTCATCCATCTTTTTCTCTATTCTACCCATTTCCTTCCTTCCTTCTTTCCTTCCTCCCATTCATCCATCTTTTTCTCTATTTTACCCATTTCCTTCCTCCCATTCATCCATCTTTTTCTCTATTCTACCCATTTCCTTCCTCCCATTCATCCATCGTTTTCTCTATTCTGCCCATTTCCTTCCTCCCATTCATCCATTTTTTTCTATATTCTGCCCATTTCCTTCCTCCCATTCATCCATTTTTTTCTCTATTCTGCCCATTTCCTTCCTCCCATTCATCCATTTTTTCTCTATTCTGCCCATTTCCTTCCTCCCATTCATCCATCTTTTTCTCTATTCTGCCCATTTCCTTCCTCCCATTCATCCATCTTTTTCTCTATTTTACCCATTTCCTTCCTCCATTCATCCATTTTTTCTCTATTCCGCCCGTTTCCTTCCTCCATTCATCCATCTTTTTCTCTATTCTACCCATTTCCTTCCTTCCTTCTTTCTTTCCTCCCATTCATCCATCTTTTTCTCTATTCTACCCATTTCCTTCCTCCCATTCATCCATCTTTTCTCTATTTTACCCATTTCCTTCCTCCCATTCATCCATTTTTTCTCTATTCCGCCCGTTTCCTTCCTCCCATTCATCCATTTTTTTCTATATTCTGCCCATTTCCTTCCTCCCATTCATCCATCTTTTTCTCTATTTTACCCATTTCCTTCCTCCCATTCATCCATTTTTTCTCTATTCTGCCCGTTTCCTTCCTCCCATTCATCCATCTTTTTCTCTATTCTACCCATTTCCTTCCTTCCTTCTTTCTTTCCTCCCATTCATCCATCTTTTTCTCTATTCTACCCCATTTCCTTCCTCCCATTCATCCATCTTTTTCTCTATTCTAGCCATTTCCTTCCTCCCATTCATCCATTTTTTCTCTATTCTGCCCATTTCCTTCCTCCCATTCATCCATCTTTTTCTCTATTTTTACCCATTTCCTTCCTCCCATTCATCCATCTTTTTCTCTATTCTACCCATTTCCTTCCTCCCATTCATCCATCTTTTTCTCTATTTTACCCATTTCCTTCCTCCCATTCATCCATCTTTTTCTCTATTCTACCCATTTCCTTCCTCCCATTCATCCATTTTTTTCTCTATTCTGCCCATTTCCTTCCTCCCATTCATCCATCTATTTCTCTATTCTACCCATTTCCTTCCTCCCATTCATCCATCTTTTTCTCTATTCTGCCCATTTGCTTCCTCCCATTCATCCATCTTTTTCTCTATTCTGCCCATTTCCTTCCTCCCATTCATCCATCTTTTTCTCTATTTTACCCATTTCCTTCCTCCCATTCATCCATCTTTTTCTCTATTCTACCCATTTCCTTCCTCCCATTCATCCATCTTTTTCTCTATTCTACCCATTTCCTTCCTCCCATTCATCCATCTTTTTCTCTATTCTACCCATTTCCTTCCTCCCATTCATCCATTTTTTTCTCTATTCTGCCCATTTCCTTCTTCCCACTCATCCATCTTTTTCTCTATTCTACCCATTTCCTTCCTCCCATTCATCCATCTTTTTCTCTATTCTACCCATTTCCTTCTTCCCACTCATCCATCTTTTTCTCTATTTTACCCATTTCCTTCCTCCCATTCATCCATCTTTTTCTCTATTCTACCCATTTCCTTCCTCCCATTCATCCATCTTTTTCTCTATTCTACCCATTTCCTTCCTCCCATTCATCCATCTTTTTCTCTATTTTACCCATTTCCTTCTTCCCACTCATCCATCTTTTTCTCTATTTTACCCATTTCCTTCCTCCCATTCATCCATCTTTTTCTCTATTCTACCCATTTCCTTCCTCCCATTCATCCATCTTTTTCTCTATTCTGCCCATTTCTTTCCTCCCATTCATCCATCTTTTTCTCTATTCTACCCATTTCCTTCCTCCCATTCATCCATCTTTTTCTCTATTCTACCCATTTCCTTCCTCCCATTCATCCATCTTTTTCTCTATTCTACCCATTTCCTTCCTCCCATTCAGCCATCTTTTTCTCTATTCTACCCATTTCCTTCCTCCCATTCATCCATCTTTTTCTCTGTTCTGCCGATTTCCTTCCTCCCATTCATCCATTTTTTTCTCTATTCTGCCCATTTCCTTCCTCCATTCATCCATTTTTTCTCTATTCTGCCCATTTCCTTCCTCCCGTTCATCCATTTTTTTCTCTATTCTACCCATTTTCTTCCTCCCATTCATCCATCTTTTTCTCTATTCTACCCATTTCCTTCCTTCCTTCTTTCCTTCCTCCCATTCATCCATCTTTTTCTCTATTTTACCCATTTCCTTCCTCCCATTCATCCATCTTTTTCTCTATTCTACCCATTTCCTTCCTCCCATTCATCCATCTTTTTCTCTATTCTGCCCATTTCCTTCCTCCCATTCATCCATTTTTTTCTCTATTCTGCCCATTTCCTTCCTCCCATTCATCCATTTTTTTCTCTATTCTGCCCATTTCCTTCCTCCCATTCATCCATTTTTTCTCTATTCTGCCCATTTCCTTCCTCCCATTCATCCATTTTTTCTCTATTCTGCCCGTTTCCTTCCTCCCATTCATCATTTTTTTCTCTATTCTGCCCATTTCCTTCCTCCCATTCATCCATTTTTTCTCTATTCTGCCCATTTCCTTCCTCCCGTTCATCCATTTTTTTCTCTATTCTACCCATTTCCTTCCTCCCATTCATCCATCTATTTCTCTATTCTGCCCATTTCCTTCCTCCCATTCATCCATTTTTTTCTCTATTCTGCCCATTTCCTTCCTCCCATTCATCCATTTTTTCTCTATTCTGCCCATTTCCTTCCTCCCATTCATCCATTTTTTCTCTATTCTGCCCGTTTCCTTCCTCCCATTCATCCATTTTTTTCTCTATTCTGCCCATTTCCTTCCTCCCATTCATCCATTTTTTCTCTATTCTGCCCATTTCCTTCCTCCCATTCATCCATTTTTTCTCTATTCTGCCCGTTCCTTCCTCCCATTCATCCATTTTTTTCTCTATTCTGCCCATTTCCTTCCTCCCATTCATCCATCTTTTTCTCTATTCTACCCATTTCCTTCCTCCCATTCATCCATTTTTTTCTCTATTCTGCCCATTTCCTTCCTCCCATTCATCCATTTTTTCTCTATTCTGCCCATTTCCTTCCTCCCATTCATCCATTTTTTTCTCTATTCTACCCATTTCCTTCCTCCCATTCATCCATCTTTTTCTCTATTCTACCCATTTCCTTCCTCCCATTCATCCATTTTTTTCTCTATTCTGCCCATTTCCTTCCTCCCATTCATCCATTTTTTCTCTATTCTGCCCATTTCCTTCCTCCCATTCATCCATTTTTTTCTCTATTCTGCCCATTTCCTTCCTCCCATTCATCCATTTTTTTCTCTATTCTGCCCATTTCCTTCCTCCCATTCATCCATTTTTTCTCTATTCTGCCCATTTCCTTCCTCCCATTCATCCATTTTTTTCTCTATTCTGCCCATTTCCTTCCTCCCATTCATCCATTTTTTTCTCTATTCTGCCCATTTCCTTCCTCCCATTCATCCATTTTTTTCTCTATTCTGCCCATTTCCTTCCTCCCATTCATCCATTTTTTCTCTATTCTGCCCATTTCCTTCCTCCCATTCATCCATTTTTTCTCTATTCTGCCCATTTCCTTCCTCCCATTCATCCATTTTTTTCTCTATTCTGCCCATTTCCTTCCTCCCATTCATCCATTTTTTTCTCTATTCTGCCCATTTCCTTCCTCCCATTCATCCATTTTTTCTCTATTCTGCCCATTTCCTTCCTCCCATTCATCCATTTTTCTCTATTCTGCCCATTTCCTTCCTCCCATTCATCCATCTTTTTCTCTATTCTACCCATTTCCTTCCTTCCTTCTTTCTTTCCTCCATTCATCCATCTTTTTCTCTATTCTACCCATTTCCTTCCTCCCATTCATCCATCTTTTTCTCTATTCTACCCATTTCCTTCCTCCCATTCATCCATCTTTTTCTCTATTCTACCCATTTCCTTCCTCCCATTCATCCATCTTTTTCTCTATTCTGCCCATTTCCTTCCTCCCATTCATCCATTTTTTTCTCTATTCTGCCCATTTCCTTCCTCCCATTCATCCATCTTTTTCTCTATTCTGCCCATTTCCTTCCTCCCATTCATCCATCTTTTTCTCTATTCTGCCCATTTCCTTCCTCCCATTCATCCATCTTTTTCTCTATTCTGCCCATTTCCTTCCTCCCATTCATCCATTTTTTTCTCTATTCTGCCCATTTCCTTCCTTCCTTCTTTCCTTCCTCCCATTCATCCATCTTTTTCTCAATTCTACCCATTTCCTTCCTCCCATTCATCCATCTTTTTCTCTATTCTGCCCATTTCCTTCCTCCCATTCATCCATCTTTTTCTCTATTTTACCCATTTCCTTCCTCCCATTCATCCATCTTTTTCTCTATTCTACCCATTTCCTTCCTCCCATTCATCCATCTTTTTCTTTATTCTACCCATTTCCTTCCTCCCATTCATCCATCTTTTTCTCTATTCTACCCATTTCCTTCCTCCCATTCATCCATCTTTTTCTCTATTCTGCCGATTTCCTTCCTCCCATTCATCCATTTTTTTCTCTATTCTGCCCATTTCTTTCCTCCCATTCATCCATCTTTTTCTCTATTCTGCCCATTTCCTTCCTTCCTTCTTTCCTTCCTCCCATTCATCCATCTTTTTCTCTATTCTACCCATTTCCTTCCTCCCATTCATCCATCTTTTTCTCTATTCTGCCCATTTCCTTCCTCCCATTCATCCATCTTTTTCTCTATTCTGCCCATTTCCTTCGTTCCTTCTTTCCTTCCTCCCATTCATCCATCCTTTTCTCTATTCTACCCATTTCCTTCCTCCCATTCATCCATCTTTTTCTCTATTCTGCCCATTTCCTTCCTCCCATTCATCCATCTTTTTCTCTATTCTGCCCATTTCCTTCGTTCCTTCTTTCCTTCCTCCCATTCATCCATCTTTTTCTCTATTCTACCCATTTCCTTCCTTCCTTCTTTCTTTCCTCCCATTCATCCATCTTTTTCTCTATTCTACCCATTTCCTTCCTCCCATTCATCCATCTTTTTCTCTATTCTACCCATTTCCTTCCTCCCATTCATCCATCTTTTTCTCTATTCTACCCATTTCCTTCCTCCCATTCATCCATCTTTTTCTCTATTCTGCCCATTTCCTTCCTCCCATTCATCCATCTTTTTCTCTATTCTGCCCATTTCCTTCCTCCCATTCATCCATCTTTTTCTCTATTCTGCCCATTTCCTTCCTCCCATTCATCCATCTTTTTCTCTATTCTGCCCATCTCCTTCCTCCCATTCATCCATCTTTTTCTCTATTTTACCCATTTCCTTCCTCCCATTCATCCATCTTTTTCTCTATTCTACCCATTTCCTTCCTCCCATTCATCCATCTTTTTCTCTATTCTACCCATTTCCTTCCTCCCATTCATCCATCTTTTTCTCAATTTTACCCATTTCCTTCCTCCCATTCATCCATTTTTTTCTCTATTCTGCCCATTTCCTTCCTTCCTTCTTTCCTTCCTCCCATTCATCCATCTTTTTCTCTATTCTACCCATTTCCTTCCTCCCATTCATCCATCTTTTTCTCAATTTTACCCATTTCCTTCCTCCCATTCATCCATCTTTTTCTCTATTCTGCCCATTTCCTTCCTCCCATTCATCCATCTTTTTCTCTATTCTGCCCATTTCCTTCCTCCCATTCATCCATCTTTTTCTCTATTTTACCCATTTCCTTCCTCCCATTCATCCATCTTTTTCTCTATTCTACCCATTTCCTTCCTCCCATTCATCCATCTTTTTCTCTATTTTACCCATTTCCTTCCTCCCATTCATCCATCTTTTTCTCTATTCTACCCATTTCCTTCCTCCCATTCATCCATTTTTTTCTCTATTCTGCCCATTTCCTTCCTTCCTTCTTTCCTTCCTCCCATTCATGCATCTTTTTTTCTATTCTACCCATTTCCTTCCTCCCATTCATCCATCTTTTTCTCAATTTTACCCATTTCCTTCCTCCCATTCATCCATCTTTTTCTCTATTCTGCCCATTTCCTTCCTCCCATTCATCCATCTTTTTCTCTATTCTGCCCATTTTCTTCCTCCCATTCATCCATCTTTTTCTCTATTCTGCCCATTTCCTTCCTCCCATTCATCCATCTTTTTCTCTATTTTACCCATTTCCTTCCTCCCATTCATCCATCTTTTTCTCTATTCTAGCCATTTCCTTCCTCCCATTCATCCATCTTTTTCTCTATTCTAGCCATTTCCTTCCTCCCATTCATCCATCTTTTTCTCTATTCTGCCCATTTCCTTCCTCCCATTCATCCATCTTTTTCTCTATTCTGCCCATTTCCTTCCTCCCATTCATCCATTTTTTTCTCTATTCCGTCCATTTCCTTCCTCCCATTCATCCATCTTTTTCTCTATTCTGCCCATTTCCTTCCTCCCATTCATCCATCTTTTTCTCTATTTTACCCATTTCCTTCCTCCCATTCATCCATCTTTTTCTCTATTCTGCCCATTTCCTTTGCTCCCATTCATCCATTTTTTTCTCTATTCTGCCCATTTCCTTCCTTCCTTCTTTCCTTCCTCCCATTCATCCATCTTTTTCTCTATTTTACCCATTTCCTTCCTCCCATTCATCCATCTTTTTCTCTATTCTGCCCATTTCCTTCCTCCCATTCATCCATCTTTTTCTCTATTCTGCCCATTTCCTTGCTCCCGTTCATCCATTTTTTTCTCTATTCTGCCCATTTCCTTCCTCCCATTCATCCATCTTTTTCTCTATTCTGCCCATTTCCTTCCTTCCTTCTTTCCTTCCTCCCATTCATCCATCTTTTTCTCTATTTTACCCATTTCCTTCCTCCCATTCATCCATCTTTTTCTCTGTTCTACCCATTTCCTTCCTTCCTTCCTCCCATTCATCCATCTTTTTCTCTATTCTACCCATTTCCTTTCTCCCATTCATCCATCTTTTTCTCTATTTTACCCATTTCCTTCCTCCCATTCATCCATCTTTTTCTCTATTTTACCCATTTCCTTCCTCCCATTCATCCATCTTTTTCTCTATTCTACCCATTTCCTTCCTCCCATTCATCCATCTTTTTCTCTATTCTGCCCATTTCCTTCCTCCCATTCATCAATTTTTTTCTCTATTCTGCCCATTTCCTTCCTCCCATTCATCCATCTTTTTCTCTATATTACCCATTTCCTTTCTCCCATTCATCCATCTTTTTCTCTATTCTACCCATTTCCTTCCTCCCATTCATCCATCTTTTTCTCTATTCTGCCCATTTCCTTCCTTCCTTCTTTCCTTCCTCCCATTCATCCATCTTTTTCTCTATTCTACCCATTTCCTTCCTCCCATTCATCCATCTTTTTCTCTATTTTAACCATTTCCTTCCTCCCATTCATCCATTTTTTCTCTATTCTGCCCATTTCCTTCCTCCCGTTCATCCATATTTTTCTCTATTTTAACCATTTCCTTCCTCCCATTCATCCATTTTTTCTCCATTCTGCCCATTTCCTTCCTCCCGTTCATCCATTTTTTTCTCTATTCTACCCATTTTCTTCCTCCCATTCATCCATCTTTTTCTCTATTCTACCCATTTCCTTCCTTCCTTCTTTCCTTCCTCCCATTCATCCATCTTTTTCTCTATTTTACCCATTTCCTTCCTCCCATTCATCCATCTTTTTCTCTATTCTACCCATTTCCTTCCTCCCATTCATCCATCGTTTTCTCTATTCTGCCCATTTCCTTCCTCCCATTCATCCATTTTTTTCTATATTCTGCCCATTTCCTTCCTCCCATTCATCCATTTTTTTCTCTATTCTGCCCATTTCCTTCCTCCCATTCATCCATTTTTTCTCTATTCTGCCCATTTCCTTCCTCCCATTCATCCATCTTTTTCTCTATTCTGCCCATTTCCTTCCTCCCATTCATCCATCTTTTTCTCTATTTTACCCATTTCCTTCCTCCCATTCATCCATTTTTTCTCTATTCCGCCCGTTTCCTTCCTCCCATTCATCCATCTTTTTCTCTATTCTACCCATTTCCTTCCTTCCTTCTTTCTTTCCTCCCATTCATCCATCTTTTTCTCTATTCTACCCATTTCCTTCCTCCCATTCATCCATCTTTTTCTCTATTTTACCCATTTCCTTCCTCCCATTCATCCATTTTTTCTCTATTCCGCCCGTTTCCTTCCTCCCATTCATCCATTTTTTTCTATATTCTGCCCATTTCCTTCCTCCCATTCATCCATCTTTTTCTCTATTTTACCCATTTCCTTCCTCCCATTCATCCATTTTTTCTCTATTCCGCCCGTTTCCTTCCTCCCATTCATCCATCTTTTTCTCTATTCTACCCATTTCCTTCCTTCCTTCTTTCTTTCCTCCCATTCATCCATCTTTTTCTCTATTCTACCCATTTCCTTCCTCCCATTCATCCATCTTTTTCTCTATTCTACCCATTTCCTTCCTCCCATTCATCCATCTTTTTCTCTATTCTACCCATTTCCTTCCTCCCATTCATCCATCTTTTTCTCTATTCTGCCCATTTCCTTCCTCCCATTCATCCATCTTTTTCTCTATTCTGCCCATTTCCTTCCTCCCATTCATCCATCTTTATTCTGCCCATTTCCTTCCTCCCATTCATCCATCTTTTTCTCTATTCTGCCCATTTCCTTCCTCCCATTCATCCATCTTTTTCTCTATTTTGCCCATTTCCTTCCTCCCATTCATCCATCTTTTTCTCTATTCTACCCATTTCCTTCCTCCCATTCATCCATCTTTTTCTCTATTCTACCCATTTCCTTCCTCCCATTCATCCATCTTTTTCTCAATTTTACCCATTTCCTTCCTCCCATTCATCCATCTTTTTCTCTATTCTACCCATTTCCTTCCTCCCATTCATCCATCTTTTTCTCTATTTTACCCATTTCCTTCCTCCCATTCATCCATCTTTTTCTCTATTCTACCCATTTCCTTCCTCCCATTCATCCATCTTTTTCTCTATTTTACCCATTTCCTTCCTCCCATTCATCCATCTTTTTCTCTATTCTACCCATTTCCTTCCTCCCATTCATCCATTTTTTTCTCTATTCTGCCCATTTCCTTCCTTCCTTCTTTCCTTCCTCCCATTCATCCATCTTTTTCTCTATTCTACCCATTTCCTTCCTCCCATTCATCCATCTTTTTCTCAATTTTACCCATTTCCTTCCTCCCATTCATCCATCTTTTTCTCTATTCCGCCCATTTCCTTCCTCCCATTCATCCATCTTTTTCTCTATTCTACCCATTTTCTTCCTCCCATTCATCCATCTTTTTCTCTATTCTGCCCATTTCCTTCTTCCCACTCATCCATCTTTTTCTCTATTTTACCCATTTCCTTCCTCCCATTCATCCATCTTTTTCTCTATTCTACCCATTTCCTTCCACCCATTCATCCATCTTTTTCTCTATTCTGCCCATTTCCTTCCTCCCATTCATCCATTTTTTTCTCTATTCTGCCCATTTCTTTCCTCCCATTCATCCATCTTTTTCTCTATTTTACCCATTTCCTTCCTTCCTTCTTTCCTTCCTCCCATTCATCCATCTTTTTCTCTATTCTACCAATTTCCTTCCTCCCATTCATCCATCTTTTTCTCTATTCTGCCCATTTCCTTCCTCCCATTCATCCATCTTTTTCTCTATTCTGCCCATTTCCTTCGTTCCTTCTTTCCTTCCTCCCATTCATCCATCTTTTTCTCTATTCTACCCATTTCCTTCCTCCCATTCACCCATCTTTTTCTCTATTCTACCCATTTCCTTCCTCCCATTCATCCATCTTTTTCTCTATTTTACCCATTTCCTTCCTCCCATTCATCCATCTTTTTCTCTATTCTACCCATTTCCTTCCTCCCATTCATCCATCTTTTTCTCTATTCTACCCATTTCCTTCCTCCCATTCATCCATCTTTTTCTCTATTCTGCCCATTTCCTTCCTCCCGTTCATCCATTTTTTTCTCTATTCTGCCCATTTCCTTCCTCCCGTTCATCCATTTTTTTCTCTATTTTAACCATTTCCTTCCTCCCATTCATCCATTTTTTCTCTATTCTGCCCATTTCCTTCCTCCCGTTCATCCATTTTTTTCTCTATTCTACCCATTTTCTTCCTCCCATTCATCCATCTTTTTCTCTATTCTGCCCATTTCCTTCCTCCCATTCATCCATCTTTTTCTCTATTCTACCCATTTCCTACCTCCCATTCATCCATTTTTTTCTCTATTCTGCCCATTTCCTTCCTTCCTTCTTTCCTTCCTCCCATTCATCCATCTTTTTCTCTATTTTACCCATTTCCTTCCTCCCATTCATCCATCTTTTTCTCTATTTTGCCCATTTCCTTCCTCCCATTCATCCATCTTTTTCTCTATTCTGCCCATTTCCTTCCTCCCGTTCATCCATTTTTTTCTCTATTCTGCCCATTTCCTTCCTCCCATTCATCCATCTTTTTCTCTATTCTACCCATTTCCTTCCTCCCATTCATCCATCTTTTTCTCTATTTTACCCATTTCCTTCCTCCCATTCATCCATCTTTTTCTCTATTCTACCCATTTCCTTCCTCCCATTCATCCATCTTTTTCTCTATTCTGCCCATTTCCTTCCTCCCATTCATCCATTTTTTTCTCTATTCTGCCCATTTCCTTCCTCCCATTCATCCATCTTTTTCTCTATATTACCCATTTCCTTCCTCCCATTCATCCATCTTTTTCTCTATTCTGCCCATTTCCTTCCTTCCTTCTTTCCTTCCTCCCATTCATCCATCTTTTTCTCTATTCTACCCATTTCCTTCCTCCCATTCATCCATCTTTTTCTCTATTCTACCCATTTCCTTCCTCCCATTCATCCATCTTTTTCTCTATTCTACCCATTTCCTTCCTCCCATTCATCCATCTTTTTCTCTATTCTGCCCATTTCCTTCCTCCCGTTCATCCATTTTTTTCTCTATTCTGCCCATTTCCTTCCTCCCGTTCATCCATTTTTTTCTCTATTTTAACCATTTCCTTCCTCCCATTCATCCATTTTTTCTCTATTCTGCCCATTTCCTTCCTCCCGTTCATCCATTTTTTTCTCTATTCTACCCATTTTCTTCCTCCCATTCATCCATCTTTTTCTCTATTCTGCCCATTTCCTTCCTCCCATTCATCCATCTTTTTCTCTATTCTACCCATTTCCTACCTCCCATTCATCCATTTTTTTTTCTATTCTGCCCATTTCCTTCCTTCCTTCTTTCCTTCCTCCCATTCATCCATCTTTTTCTCTATTTTACCCATTTCCTTCCTCCCATTCATCCATCTTTTTCTCTATTTTGCCCATTTCCTTCCTCCCATTCATCCATCTTTTTCTCTATTCTGCCCATTTCCTTCCTCCCGTTCATCCATTTTTTTCTCTATTCTGCCCATTTCCTTCCTCCCGTTCATCCATTTTTTTCTCTATTCTGCCCATTTCCTTCCTCCCATTCATCCATCTTTTTCTCTATTCTGCCCATTTCCTTCCTTCCTTCTTTCCTTCCTCCCATTCATCCATCTTTTTCTCTATTTTACCCATTTCCTTCCTCCATTCATCCATCTTTTTCTCTGTTCTACCCATTTCCTTCCTTCCTTCCTTCCTCCAATTCATCCATTTTTTCTCTATTCTACCCATTTCCTTCCTCCCATTCATCCATCTTTTTCTCTATTCTACCCATTTCCTTCCTCCCATTCATCCATCTTTTTCTCTATTCTACCCATTTCCTTCCTTCCTTCTTTCTTTCCTCCCATTCATCCATCTTTTTCTCTATTCTACCCATTTCCTTCCTCCCATTCATCCATCTTTTTCTCTATTCTACCCATTTCCTTCCTCCCATTCATCCATCTTTTTCTCTATTCTACCCATTTCCTTCCTCCCATTCATCCATCTTTTTCTCTATTCTGCCCATTTCCTTCCTCCCATTCATCCATCTTTTTCTCTATTCTGCCCATTTCCTTCCTCCCATTCATCCATCTTTTTCTCTATTCTGCCCATTTCCTTCCTCCCATTCATCCATCTTTTTCTCTATTCTGCCCATTTCCTTCCTCCCATTCATCCATCTTTTTCTCTATTCTACCCATTTCCTTCCTCCCATTCATCCATCTTTTTCTCAATTTTTCCCATTTCCTTCCTCCCATTCATCCATCTTTTTCTCTATTCTGCCCATTTCCTTCCTCCCATTCATCCATCTTTTTCTCTATTCTACCCATTTTCTTCCTCCCATTCATCCATCTTTTTCTCTATTCTGCCCATTTCCTTCCTCCCATTCATCCATTTTTTTCTATATTCTGCCCATTTCCTTCCTCCCATTCATCCATTTTTTTCTCTATTCTGCCCATTTCCTTCCTCCCATTCATCCATCTTTTTCTCTATTCTACCCATTTCCTTCCTCCCATTCATCCATTTTTTTCTCTATTCTGCCCATTTCCTTCTTCCCACTCATCCATCTTTTTCTCTATTTTACCCATTTCCTTCCTTCCTTCTTTCCTTCCTCCCATTCATCCATCTTTTTCTCTATTCTACCCATTTCCTTCCTCCCATTCATCCATATTTTTCTCTATTCTGCCCATTTCCTTCCTCCCATTCATCCATCTTTTTCTCTATTCTGCCCATTTCCTTCGTTCCTTCTTTCCTTCCTCCCATTCATCCATCTTTTTCTCTATTCTACCCATTTCCTTCCTCCCATTCATCCATCTTTTTCTCTATTCTACCCATTTCCTTCCTCCCATTCATCCATCTTTTTCTCTATTCTACCCATTTCCTTCCTCCCATTCATCCATCTTTTTCTCTATTCTGCCCATTTCCTTCCTCCCATTCATCCATCTTTTTCTCTATTCTGCCCATTTCCTTCCTCCCATTCATCCATTTTTTTCTCTATTCTGTCCATTTCCTTCCTCCCATTCATCCATCTTTTTCTCTATTCTGCCCATTTCCTTCCTCCCATTCATCCATCTTTTTCTCTATTTTACCCATTTCCTTCCTCCCATTCATCCATCTTTTTCTCTATTCTGCCCATTTCCTTCCTCCCGTTCATCCATCTTTTTCTCTATTCTGCCCATTTCCTACCTCCCATTCATCCATTTTTTTCTCTATTCTGCCCATTTCCTTCCTTCCTTCTTTCCTTCCTCCCATTCATCCATCTTTTTCTCTATTTTACCCATTTCCTTCCTCCCATTCATCCATCTTTTTCTCTATTTTGCCCATTTCCTTCCTCCCATTCATCCATCTTTTTCTCTATTCTGCCCATTTCCTTCCTCCCGTTCATCCATTTTTTTCTCTATTCTGCCCATTTCCTTCCTCCCGTTCATCCATTTTTTTCTCTATTCTGCCCATTTCCTTCCTCCCATTCATCCATCTTTTTCTCTATTCTGCCCATTTCCTTCCTTCCTTCTTTCCTTCCTCCCATTCATCCATCTTTTTCTCTATTTTACCCATTTCCTTCCTCCATTCATCCATCTTTTTCTCTGTTCTACCCATTTCCTTCCTTCCTTCCTTCCTCCCATTCATCCATTTTTTCTCTATTCTACCCATTTCCTTCCTCCCATTCATCCATCTTTTTCTCTATTCTACCCATTTCCTTCCTCCCATTCATCCATCTTTTTCTCTATTTTACCCATTTCCTTCCTCCCATTCATCCATCTTTTTCTCTATTCTGCCCATTTCCTTCCTCCCATTCATCCATCTTTTTCTTTATTCTGCCCATTTCCTTCCTCCCATTCATCCATCTTTTTCTCTATTCTACCCATTTCCTTCCTCCCATTCATCCATCTTTTTCTCTATTCTACCCATTTCCTTCCTCCCATTCATCCATCTTTTTCTCTATTCTGCCCATTTCCTTCCTCCCATTCATCCATCTTTTTCTCTATTCTACCCATTTCCTTCCTCCCATTCATCCATCTTTTTCTCTATTCTACCCATTTCCTTCCTCCCATTCATCCATCTTTTTCTCTATTCTACCCATTTCCTTCCTCCCATTCATCCATTTTTTTCTCTATTCTGCCCATTTCCTTCTTCCCACTCATCCATCTTTTTCTCTATTTTACCCATTTCCTTCCTCCCATTCATCCATCTTTTTCTCTATTCTACCCATTTCCTTCCACCCATTCATCCATCTTTTTCTCTATTCTGCCGATTTCCTTCCTCCCATTCATCCATTTTTTTCTCTATTCTGCCCATTTCTTTCCTCCCATTCATCCATCTTTTTCTCTATTTTACCCATTTCCTTCCTTCCTTCTTTCCTTCCTCCCATTCATCCATCTTTTTCTCTATTCTACCCATTTCCTTCCTCCCATTCATCCATCTTTTTCTCTATTCTGCCCATTTCCTTCCTCCCATTCATCCATCTTTTTCTCTATTCTGCCCATTTCCTTCCTCCCATTCATCCATCTTTTTCTCTATTCTGCCCATTTCCTTCGTTCCTTCTTTCCTTCCTCCCATTCATCCATCATTTTCTCTATTCTACCCATTTCCTTCCTTCCTTCTTTCTTTCCTCCCATTCATCCATCTTTTTCTCTATTCTACCCATTTCCTTCCTCCCATTCATCCATCTTTTTCTCTATTCTACCCATTTCCTTCCTCCCATTCATCCATCTTTTTCTCTATTCTACCCATTTCCTTCCTCCCATTCATCCATATTTTTCTCTATTCTGCCCATTTCCTTCCTCCCATTCATCCATCTTTTTCTCTATTCTGCCCATTTCCTTCGTTCCTTCTTTCCTTCCTCCCATTCATCCATCTTTTTCTCTATTCTACCCATTTCCTTCCTCCCATTCATCCATCTTTTTCTCTATTCTACCCATTTCCTTCCTCCCATTCATCCATCTTTTTCTCTATTCTACCCATTTCCTTCCTCCCATTCATCCATCTTTTTCTCTATTCTGCCCATTTCCTTCCTCCCATTCATCCATCTTTTTCTCTATTCTGCCCATTTCCTTCCTCCCATTCATCCATTTTTTTCTCTATTCTGTCCATTTCCTTCCTCCCATTCATCCATCTTTTTCTCTATTCTGCCCATTTCCTTCCTCCCATTCATCCATCTTTTTCTCTATTTTACCCATTTCCTTCCTCCCATTCATCCATCTTTTTCTCTATTCTGCCCATTTCCTTCCTCCCGTTCATCCATCTTTTTCTCTATTCTGCCCATTTCCTACCTCCCATTCATCCATTTTTTTCTCTATTCTGCCCATTTCCTTCCTTCCTTCTTTCCTTCCTCCCATTCATCCATCTTTTTCTCTATTTTACCCATTTCCTTCCTCCCATTCATCCATCTTTTTCTCTATTTTGCCCATTTCCTTCCTCCCATTCATCCATCTTTTTCTCTATTCTACCCATTTCCTTCCTCCCATTCATCCATCTTTTTCTCTATTCTGCCCATTTCCTTCCTCCCATTCATCCATCTTTTTCTCTATTCTGCCCATTTCCTTCCTCCCATTCATCCATCTTTTTCTCTATTCTGCCCATTTCCTTCCTCCCATTCATCCATCTTTTTCTCTATTCTGCCCATTTCCTTCCTCCCATTCATCCATCTTTTTCTCTATTCTACCCATTTCCTTCCTCCCATTCATCCATCTTTTTCTCAATTTTTCCCATTTCCTTCCTCCCATTCATCCATCTTTTTCTCTATTCTGCCCATTTCCTTCCTCCCATTCATCCATCTTTTTCTCTATTCTACCCATTTTCTTCCTCCCATTCATCCATCTTTTTCTCTATTCTGCCCATTTCCTTCCTCCCATTCATCCATTTTTTTCTATATTCTGCCCATTTCCTTCCTCCCATTCATCCATTTTTTTCTCTATTCTGCCCATTTCCTTCCTCCCATTCATCCATCTTTTTCTCTATTCTACCCATTTCCTTCCTCCCATTCATCCATTTTTTTCTCTATTCTGCCCATTTCCTTCTTCCCACTCATCCATCTTTTTCTCTATTTTACCCATTTCCTTCCTTCCTTCTTTCCTTCCTCCCATTCATCCATCTTTTTCTCTATTCTACCCATTTCCTTCCTCCCATTCATCCATATTTTTCTCTATTCTGCCCATTTCCTTCCTCCCATTCATCCATCTTTTTCTCTATTCTGCCCATTTCCTTCGTTCCTTCTTTCCTTCCTCCCATTCATCCATCTTTTTCTCTATTCTACCCATTTCCTTCCTCCCATTCATCCATCTTTTTCTCTATTCTACCCATTTCCTTCCTCCCATTCATCCATCTTTTTCTCTATTCTACCCATTTCCTTCCTCCCATTCATCCATCTTTTTCTCTATTCTGCCCATTTCCTTCCTCCCATTCATCCATCTTTTTCTCTATTCTGCCCATTTCCTTCCTCCCATTCATCCATTTTTTTCTCTATTCTGTCCATTTCCTTCCTCCCATTCATCCATCTTTTTCTCTATTCTGCCCATTTCCTTCCTCCCATTCATCCATCTTTTTCTCTATTTTACCCATTTCCTTCCTCCCATTCATCCATCTTTTTCTCTATTCTGCCCATTTCCTTCCTCCCGTTCATCCATCTTTTTCTCTATTCTGCCCATTTCCTACCTCCCATTCATCCATTTTTTTCTCTATTCTGCCCATTTCCTTCCTTCCTTCTTTCCTTCCTCCCATTCATCCATCTTTTTCTCTATTTTACCCATTTCCTTCCTCCCATTCATCCATCTTTTTCTCTATTTTGCCCATTTCCTTCCTCCCATTCATCCATCTTTTTCTCTATTCTGCCCATTTCCTTCCTCCCGTTCATCCATTTTTTTCTCTATTCTGCCCATTTCCTTCCTCCCGTTCATCCATTTTTTTCTCTATTCTGCCCATTTCCTTCCTCCCATTCATCCATCTTTTTCTCTATTCTGCCCATTTCCTTCCTTCCTTCTTTCCTTCCTCCCATTCATCCATCTTTTTCTCTATTTTACCCATTTCCTTCCTCCATTCATCCATCTTTTTCTCTGTTCTACCCATTTCCTTCCTTCCTTCCTTCCTCCCATTCATCCATTTTTTCTCTATTCTACCCATTTCCTTCCTCCCATTCATCCATCTTTTTCTCTATTCTACCCATTTCCTTCCTCCCATTCATCCATCTTTTTCTCTATTTTACCCATTTCCTTCCTCCCATTCATCCATCTTTTTCTCTATTCTGCCCATTTCCTTCCTCCCATTCATCCATCTTTTTCTTTATTCTGCCCATTTCCTTCCTCCCATTCATCCATCTTTTTCTCTATTCTACCCATTTCCTTCCTCCCATTCATCCATCTTTTTCTCTATTCTACCCATTTCCTTCCTCCCATTCATCCATCTTTTTCTCTATTCTGCCCATTTCCTTCCTCCCATTCATCCATCTTTTTCTCTATTCTACCCATTTCCTTCCTCCCATTCATCCATCTTTTTCTCTATTCTACCCATTTCCTTCCTCCCATTCATCCATCTTTTTCTCTATTCTACCCATTTCCTTCCTCCCATTCATCCATTTTTTTCTCTATTCTGCCCATTTCCTTCTTCCCACTCATCCATCTTTTTCTCTATTTTACCCATTTCCTTCCTCCCATTCATCCATCTTTTTCTCTATTCTACCCATTTCCTTCCACCCATTCATCCATCTTTTTCTCTATTCTGCCGATTTCCTTCCTCCCATTCATCCATTTTTTTCTCTATTCTGCCCATTTCTTTCCTCCCATTCATCCATCTTTTTCTCTATTTTACCCATTTCCTTCCTTCCTTCTTTCCTTCCTCCCATTCATCCATCTTTTTCTCTATTCTACCCATTTCCTTCCTCCCATTCATCCATCTTTTTCTCTATTCTGCCCATTTCCTTCCTCCCATTCATCCATCTTTTTCTCTATTCTGCCCATTTCCTTCCTCCCATTCATCCATCTTTTTCTCTATTCTGCCCATTTCCTTCGTTCCTTCTTTCCTTCCTCCCATTCATCCATCTTTTTCTCTATTCTACCCATTTCCTTCCTTCCTTCTTTCTTTCCTCCCATTCATCCATCTTTTTCTCTATTCTACCCATTTCCTTCCTCCCATTCATCCATCTTTTTCTCTATTCTACCCATTTCCTTCCTCCCATTCATCCATCTTTTTCTCTATTCTACCCATTTCCTTCCTCCCATTCATCCATATTTTTCTCTATTCTGCCCATTTCCTTCCTCCCATTCATCCATCTTTTTCTCTATTCTGCCCATTTCCTTCGTTCCTTCTTTCCTTCCTCCCATTCATCCATCTTTTTCTCTATTCTACCCATTTCCTTCCTCCCATTCATCCATCTTTTTCTCTATTCTACCCATTTCCTTCCTCCCATTCATCCATCTTTTTCTCTATTCTACCCATTTCCTTCCTCCCATTCATCCATCTTTTTCTCTATTCTGCCCATTTCCTTCCTCCCATTCATCCATCTTTTTCTCTATTCTGCCCATTTCCTTCCTCCCATTCATCCATTTTTTTCTCTATTCTGTCCATTTCCTTCCTCCCATTCATCCATCTTTTTCTCTATTCTGCCCATTTCCTTCCTCCCATTCATCCATCTTTTTCTCTATTTTACCCATTTCCTTCCTCCCATTCATCCATCTTTTTCTCTATTCTGCCCATTTCCTTCCTCCCGTTCATCCATCTTTTTCTCTATTCTGCCCATTTCCTACCTCCCATTCATCCATTTTTTTCTCTATTCTGCCCATTTCCTTCCTTCCTTCTTTCCTTCCTCCCATTCATCCATCTTTTTCTCTATTTTACCCATTTCCTTCCTCCCATTCATCCATCTTTTTCTCTATTTTGCCCATTTCCTTCCTCCCATTCATCCATCTTTTTCTCTATTCTGCCCATTTCCTTCCTCCCGTTCATCCATTTTTTTCTCTATTCTGCCCATTTCCTTCCTCCCGTTCATCCATTTTTTTCTCTATTCTGCCCATTTCCTTCCTCCCATTCATCCATCTTTTTCTCTATTCTGCCCATTTCCTTCCTTCCTTCTTTCCTTCCTCCCATTCATCCATCTTTTTCTCTATTTTACCCATTTCCTTCCTCCATTCATCCATCTTTTTCTCTGTTCTACCCATTTCCTTCCTTCCTTCCTTCCTCCCATTCATCCATTTTTTCTCTATTCTACCCATTTCCTTCCTCCCATTCATCCATCTTTTTCTCTATTCTACCCATTTCCTTCCTCCCATTCATCCATCTTTTTCTCTATTTTACCCATTTCCTTCCTCCCATTCATCCATCTTTTTCTCTATTCTGCCCATTTCCTTCCTCCCATTCATCCATTTTTTTCTCTATTCTGCCCATTTCCTTCTTCCCACTCATCCATCTTTTTCTCTATTTTACCCATTTCCTTCCTCCCATTCATCCATCTTTTTCTCTATTCTACCCATTTCCTTCCACCCATTCATCCATCTTTTTCTCTATTCTGCCGATTTCCTTCCTCCCATTCATCCATTTTTTTCTCTATTCTGCCCATTTCTTTCCTCCCATTCATCCATCTTTTTCTCTATTTTACCCATTTCCTTCCTTCCTTCTTTCCTTCCTCCCATTCATCCATCTTTTTCTCTATTCTACCCATTTCCTTCCTCCCATTCATCCATCTTTTTCTCTATTCTGCCCATTTCCTTCCTCCCATTCATCCATCTTTTTCTCTATTCTGCCCATTTCCTTCCTCCCATTCATCCATCTTTTTCTCTATTCTGCCCATTTCCTTCGTTCCTTCTTTCCTTCCTCCCATTCATCCATCTTTTTCTCTATTCTACCCATTTCCTTCCTTCCTTCTTTCTTTCCTCCCATTCATCCATCTTTTTCTCTATTCTACCCATTTCCTTCCTCCCATTCATCCATCTTTTTCTCTATTCTACCCATTTCCTTCCTCCCATTCATCCATCTTTTTCTCTATTCTACCCATTTCCTTCCTCCCATTCATCCATCTTTTTCTCTATTCTGCCCATTTCCTTCCTCCCATTCATCCATCTTTTTCTCTATTCTGCCCATTTCCTTCCTCCCATTCATCCATCTTTTTCTCTATTCTGCCCATTTCCTTCCTCCCATTCATCCATCTTTTTCTCTATTCTGCCCATCTCCTTCCTCCCATTCATCCATCTTTTTCTCTATTTTACCCATTTCCTTCCTCCCATTCATCCATCTTTTTCTCTATTCTACCCATTTCCTTCCTCCCATTCATCCATCTTTTTCTCTATTCTACCCATTTCCTTCCTCCCATTCATCCATCTTTTTCTCAATTTTACCCATTTCCTTCCTCCCATTCATCCATTTTTTTCTCTATTCTGCCCATTTCCTTCCTTCCTTCTTTCCTTCCTCCCATTCATCCATCTTTTTCTCTATTCTACCCATTTCCTTCCTCCCATTCATCCATCTTTTTCTCAATTTTACCCATTTCCTTCCTCCCATTCATCCATCTTTTTCTCTATTCTGCCCATTTCCTTCCTCCCATTCATCCATCTTTTTCTCTATTCTGCCCATTTCCTTCCTCCCATTCATCCATCTTTTTCTCTATTTTACCCATTTCCTTCCTCCCATTCATCCATCTTTTTCTCTATTCTACCCATTTCCTTCCTCCCATTCATCCATCTTTTTCTCTATTTTACCCATTTCCTTCCTCCCATTCATCCATCTTTTTCTCTATTCTACCCATTTCCTTCCTCCCATTCATCCATTTTTTTCTCTATTCTGCCCATTTCCTTCCTTCCTTCTTTCCTTCCTCCCATTCATGCATCTTTTTTTCTATTCTACCCATTTCCTTCCTCCCATTCATCCATCTTTTTCTCAATTTTACCCATTTCCTTCCTCCCATTCATCCATCTTTTTCTCTATTCTGCCCATTTCCTTCCTCCCATTCATCCATCTTTTTCTCTATTCTGCCCATTTTCTTCCTCCCATTCATCCATCTTTTTCTCTATTCTGCCCATTTCCTTCCTCCCATTCATCCATCTTTTTCTCTATTTTACCCATTTCCTTCCTCCCATTCATCCATCTTTTTCTCTATTCTAGCCATTTCCTTCCTCCCATTCATCCATCTTTTTCTCTATTCTAGCCATTTCCTTCCTCCCATTCATCCATCTTTTTCTCTATTCTGCCCATTTCCTTCCTCCCATTCATCCATCTTTTTCTCTATTCTGCCCATTTCCTTCCTCCCATTCATCCATTTTTTTCTCTATTCCGTCCATTTCCTTCCTCCCATTCATCCATCTTTTTCTCTATTCTGCCCATTTCCTTCCTCCCATTCATCCATCTTTTTCTCTATTTTACCCATTTCCTTCCTCCCATTCATCCATCTTTTTCTCTATTCTGCCCATTTCCTTTGCTCCCATTCATCCATTTTTTTCTCTATTCTGCCCATTTCCTTCCTTCCTTCTTTCCTTCCTCCCATTCATCCATCTTTTTCTCTATTTTACCCATTTCCTTCCTCCCATTCATCCATCTTTTTCTCTATTCTGCCCATTTCCTTCCTCCCATTCATCCATCTTTTTCTCTATTCTGCCCATTTCCTTGCTCCCGTTCATCCATTTTTTTCTCTATTCTGCCCATTTCCTTCCTCCCATTCATCCATCTTTTTCTCTATTCTGCCCATTTCCTTCCTTCCTTCTTTCCTTCCTCCCATTCATCCATCTTTTTCTCTATTTTACCCATTTCCTTCCTCCCATTCATCCATCTTTTTCTCTGTTCTACCCATTTCCTTCCTTCCTTCCTCCCATTCATCCATCTTTTTCTCTATTCTACCCATTTCCTTTCTCCCATTCATCCATCTTTTTCTCTATTTTACCCATTTCCTTCCTCCCATTCATCCATCTTTTTCTCTATTTTACCCATTTCCTTCCTCCCATTCATCCATCTTTTTCTCTATTCTGCCCATTTCCTTCCTCCCATTCATCAATTTTTTTCTCTATTCTGCCCATTTCCTTCCTCCCATTCATCCATCTTTTTCTCTATATTACCCATTTCCTTTCTCCCATTCATCCATCTTTTTCTCTATTCTACCCATTTCCTTCCTCCCATTCATCCATCTTTTTCTCTATTCTGCCCATTTCCTTCCTTCCTTCTTTCCTTCCTCCCATTCATCCATCTTTTTCTCTATTCTACCCATTTCCTTCCTCCCATTCATCCATCTTTTTCTCTATTTTAACCATTTCCTTCCTCCCATTCATCCATTTTTTCTCTATTCTGCCCATTTCCTTCCTCCCGTTCATCCATATTTTTCTCTATTTTAACCATTTCCTTCCTCCCATTCATCCATTTTTTCTCTATTCTGCCCATTTCCTTCCTCCCGTTCATCCATTTTTTTCTCTATTCTACCCATTTTCTTCCTCCCATTCATCCATCTTTTTCTCTATTCTACCCATTTCCTTCCTTCCTTCTTTCCTTCCTCCCATTCATCCATCTTTTTCTCTATTTTACCCATTTCCTTCCTCCCATTCATCCATCTTTTTCTCTATTCTACCCATTTCCTTCCTCCCATTCATCCATCGTTTTCTCTATTCTGCCCATTTCCTTCCTCCCATTCATCCATTTTTTTCTATATTCTGCCCATTTCCTTCCTCCCATTCATCCATTTTTTTCTCTATTCTGCCCATTTCCTTCCTCCCATTCATCCATTTTTTCTCTATTCTGCCCATTTCCTTCCTCCCATTCATCCATCTTTTTCTCTATTCTGCCCATTTCCTTCCTCCCATTCATCCATCTTTTTCTCTATTTTACCCATTTCCTTCCTCCCATTCATCCATTTTTTCTCTATTCCGCCCGTTTCCTTCCTCCCATTCATCCATCTTTTTCTCTATTCTACCCATTTCCTTCCTTCCTTCTTTCTTTCCTCCCATTCATCCATCTTTTTCTCTATTCTACCCATTTCCTTCCTCCCATTCATCCATCTTTTTCTCTATTTTACCCATTTCCTTCCTCCCATTCATCCATTTTTTCTCTATTCCGCCCGTTTCCTTCCTCCCATTCATCCATTTTTTTCTATATTCTGCCCATTTCCTTCCTCCCATTCATCCATCTTTTTCTCTATTTTACCCATTTCCTTCCTCCCATTCATCCATTTTTTCTCTATTCCGCCCGTTTCCTTCCTCCCATTCATCCATCTTTTTCTCTATTCTACCCATTTCCTTCCTTCCTTCTTTCTTTCCTCCCATTCATCCATCTTTTTCTCTATTCTACCCATTTCCTTCCTCCCATTCATCCATCTTTTTCTCTATTCTACCCATTTCCTTCCTCCCATTCATCCATCTTTTTCTCTATTCTACCCATTTCCTTCCTCCCATTCATCCATCTTTTTCTCTATTCTGCCCATTTCCTTCCTCCCATTCATCCATCTTTTTCTCTATTCTGCCCATTTCCTTCCTCCCATTCATCCATCTTTTTCTCTATTCTGCCCATTTCCTTCCTCCCATTCATCCATCTTTTTCTCTATTCTGCCCATTTCCTTCCTCCCATTCATCCATCTTTTTCTCTATTTTGCCCATTTCCTTCCTCCCATTCATCCATCTTTTTCTCTATTCTGCCCATTTCCTTCCTCCCATTCATCCATCTTTTTCTCTATTCTACCCATTTCCTTCCTCCCATTCATCCATCTTTTTCTCAATTTTACCCATTTCCTTCCTCCCATTCATCCATCTTTTTCTCTATTCTACCCATTTCCTTCCTCCCATTCATCCATCTTTTTCTCTATTTTACCCATTTCCTTCCTCCCATTCATCCATCTTTTTCTCTATTCTACCCATTTCCTTCCTCCCATTCATCCATCTTTTTCTCTATTTTACCCATTTCCTTCCTCCCATTCATCCATCTTTTTCTCTATTCTACCCATTTCCTTCCTCCCATTCATCCATTTTTTTCTCTATTCTGCCCATTTCCTTCCTTCCTTCTTTCCTTCCTCCCATTCATCCATCTTTTTCTCTATTCTACCCATTTCCTTCCTCCCATTCATCCATCTTTTTCTCAATTTTACCCATTTCCTTCCTCCCATTCATCCATCTTTTTCTCTATTCCGCCCATTTCCTTCCTCCCATTCATCCATCTTTTTCTCTATTCTACCCATTTTCTTCCTCCCATTCATCCATCTTTTTCTCTATTCTGCCCATTTCCTTCCACCCATTCATCCATCTTTTTCTCTATTCTGCCCATTTCCTTCCTCCCACTCATCCATCTTTTTCTCTATTTTACCCATTTCCTTCCTCCCATTCATCCATCTTTTTCTCTATTCTACCCATTTCCTTCCACCCATTCATCCATCTTTTTCTCTATTCTGCCCATTTCCTTCCTCCCATTCATCCATTTTTTTCTCTATTCTGCCCATTTCTTTCCTCCCATTCATCCATCTTTTTCTCTATTTTACCCATTTCCTTCCTTCCTTCTTTCCTTCCTCCCATTCATCCATCTTTTTCTCTATTCTACCAATTTCCTTCCTCCCATTCATCCATCTTTTTCTCTATTCTGCCCATTTCCTTCCTCCCATTCATCCATCTTTTTCTCTATTCTGCCCATTTCCTTCGTTCCTTCTTTCCTTCCTCCCATTCATCCATCTTTTTCTCTATTCTACCCATTTCCTTCCTCCCATTCACCCATCTTTTTCTCTATTCTACCCATTTCCTTCCTCCCATTCATCCATCTTTTTCTCTATTTTACCCATTTCCTTCCTCCCATTCATCCATCTTTTTCTCTATTCTACCCATTTCCTTCCTCCCATTCATCCATCTTTTTCTCTATTCTACCCATTTCCTTCCTCCCATTCATCCATCTTTTTCTCTATTCTGCCCATTTCCTTCCTCCCGTTCATCCATTTTTTTCTCTATTCTGCCCATTTCCTTCCTCCCGTTCATCCATTTTTTTCTCTATTTTAACCATTTCCTTCCTCCCATTCATCCATTTTTTCTCTATTCTGCCCATTTCCTTCCTCCCGTTCATCCATTTTTTTCTCTATTCTACCCATTTTCTTCCTCCCATTCATCCATCTTTTTCTCTATTCTGCCCATTTCCTTCCTCCCATTCATCCATCTTTTTCTCTATTCTACCCATTTCCTACCTCCCATTCATCCATTTTTTTCTCTATTCTGCCCATTTCCTTCCTTCCTTCTTTCCTTCCTCCCATTCATCCATCTTTTTCTCTATTTTACCCATTTCCTTCCTCCCATTCATCCATCTTTTTCTCTATTTTGCCCATTTCCTTCCTCCCATTCATCCATCTTTTTCTCTATTCTGCCCATTTCCTTCCTCCCGTTCATCCATTTTTTTCTCTATTCTGCCCATTTCCTTCCTCCCATTCATCCATCTTTTTCTCTATTCTACCCATTTCCTTCCTCCCATTCATCCATCTTTTTCTCTATTTTACCCATTTCCTTCCTCCCATTCATCCATCTTTTTCTCTATTCTACCCATTTCCTTCCTCCCATTCATCCATCTTTTTCTCTATTCTGCCCATTTCCTTCCTCCCATTCATCCATTTTTTTCTCTATTCTGCCCATTTCCTTCCTCCCATTCATCCATCTTTTTCTCTATATTACCCATTTCCTTCCTCCCATTCATCCATCTTTTTCTCTATTCTGCCCATTTCCTTCCTTCCTTCTTTCCTTCCTCCCATTCATCCATCTTTTTCTCTATTCTACCCATTTCCTTCCTCCCATTCATCCATCTTTTTCTCTATTCTACCCATTTCCTTCCTCCCATTCATCCATCTTTTTCTCTATTCTACCCATTTCCTTCCTCCCATTCATCCATCTTTTTCTCTATTCTGCCCATTTCCTTCCTCCCGTTCATCCATTTTTTTCTCTATTCTGCCCATTTCCTTCCTCCCGTTCATCCATTTTTTTCTCTATTTTAACCATTTCCTTCCTCCCATTCATCCATTTTTTCTCTATTCTGCCCATTTCCTTCCTCCCGTTCATCCATTTTTTTCTCTATTCTACCCATTTTCTTCCTCCCATTCATCCATCTTTTTCTCTATTCTGCCCATTTCCTTCCTCCCATTCATCCATCTTTTTCTCTATTCTACCCATTTCCTACCTCCCATTCATCCATTTTTTTTTCTATTCTGCCCATTTCCTTCCTTCCTTCTTTCCTTCCTCCCATTCATCCATCTTTTTCTCTATTTTACCCATTTCCTTCCTCCCATTCATCCATCTTTTTCTCTATTTTGCCCATTTCCTTCCTCCCATTCATCCATCTTTTTCTCTATTCTGCCCATTTCCTTCCTCCCGTTCATCCATTTTTTTCTCTATTCTGCCCATTTCCTTCCTCCCGTTCATCCATTTTTTTCTCTATTCTGCCCATTTCCTTCCTCCCATTCATCCATCTTTTTCTCTATTCTGCCCATTTCCTTCCTTCCTTCTTTCCTTCCTCCCATTCATCCATCTTTTTCTCTATTTTACCCATTTCCTTCCTCCATTCATCCATCTTTTTCTCTGTTCTACCCATTTCCTTCCTTCCTTCCTTCCTCCCATTCATCCATTTTTTCTCTATTCTACCCATTTCCTTCCTCCCATTCATCCATCTTTTTCTCTATTCTACCCATTTCCTTCCTCCCATTCATGCATCTTTTTCTCTATTCTACCCATTTCCTTCCTTCCTTCTTTCTTTCCTCCCATTCATCCATCTTTTTCTCTATTCTACCCATTTCCTTCCTCCCATTCATCCATCTTTTTCTCTATTCTACCCATTTCCTTCCTCCCATTCATCCATCTTTTTCTCTATTCTACCCATTTCCTTCCTCCCATTCATCCATCTTTTTCTCTATTCTGCCCATTTCCTTCCTCCCATTCATCCATCTTTTTCTCTATTCTGCCCATTTCCTTCCTCCCATTCATCCATCTTTTTCTCTATTCTGCCCATTTCCTTCCTCCCATTCATCCATCTTTTTCTCTATTCTGCCCATTTCCTTCCTCCCATTCATCCATCTTTTTCTCTATTCTACCCATTTCCTTCCTCCCATTCATCCATCTTTTTCTCAATTTTTCCCATTTCCTTCCTCCCATTCATCCATCTTTTTCTCTATTCTGCCCATTTCCTTCCTCCCATTCATCCATCTTTTTCTCTATTCTACCCATTTTCTTCCTCCCATTCATCCATCTTTTTCTCTATTCTGCCCATTTCCTTCCTCCCATTCATCCATTTTTTTCTATATTCTGCCCATTTCCTTCCTCCCATTCATCCATTTTTTTCTCTATTCTGCCCATTTCCTTCCTCCCATTCATCCATCTTTTTCTCTATTCTACCCATTTCCTTCCTCCCATTCATCCATTTTTTTCTCTATTCTGCCCATTTCCTTCTTCCCACTCATCCATCTTTTTCTCTATTTTACCCATTTCCTTCCTTCCTTCTTTCCTTCCTCCCATTCATCCATCTTTTTCTCTATTCTACCCATTTCCTTCCTCCCATTCATCCATATTTTTCTCTATTCTGCCCATTTCCTTCCTCCCATTCATCCATCTTTTTCTCTATTCTGCCCATTTCCTTCGTTCCTTCTTTCCTTCCTCCCATTCATCCATCTTTTTCTCTATTCTACCCATTTCCTTCCTCCCATTCATCCATCTTTTTCTCTATTCTACACATTTCCTTCCTCCCATTCATCCATCTTTTTCTCTATTCTACCCATTTCCTTCCTCCCATTCATCCATCTTTTTCTCTATTCTGCCCATTTCCTTCCTCCCATTCATCCATCTTTTTCTCTATTCTGCCCATTTCCTTCCTCCCATTCATCCATTTTTTTCTCTATTCTGTCCATTTCCTTCCTCCCATTCATCCATCTTTTTCTCTATTCTGCCCATTTCCTTCCTCCCATTCATCCATCTTTTTCTCTATTTTACCCATTTCCTTCCTCCCATTCATCCATCTTTTTCTCTATTCTGCCCATTTCCTTCCTCCCGTTCATCCATCTTTTTCTCTATTCTGCCCATTTCCTACCTCCCATTCATCCATTTTTTTCTCTATTCTGCCCATTTCCTTCCTTCCTCCTTTCCTTCCTCCCATTCATCCATCTTTTTCTCTATTTTACCCATTTCCTTCCTCCCATTCATCCATCTTTTTCTCTATTTTGCCCATTTCCTTCCTCCCATTCATCCATCTTTTTCTCTATTCTGCCCATTTCCTTCCTCCCGTTCATCCATTTTTTTCTCTATTCTGCCCATTTCCTTCCTCCCGTTCATCCATTTTTTTCTCTATTCTGCCCATTTCCTTCCTCCCATTCATCCATCTTTTTCTCTATTCTGCCCATTTCCTTCCTTCCTTCTTTCCTTCCTCCCATTCATCCATCTTTTTCTCTATTTTACCCATTTCCTTCCTCCATTCATCCATCTTTTTCTCTGTTCTACCCATTTCCTTCCTTCCTTCCTTCCTCCCATTCATCCATTTTTTCTCTATTCTACCCATTTCCTTCCTCCCATTCATCCATCTTTTTCTCTATTCTACCCATTTCCTTCCTCCCATTCATCCATCTTTTTCTCTATTTTACCCATTTCCTTCCTCCCATTCATCCATCTTTTTCTCTATTCTGCCCATTTCCTTCCTCCCATTCATCCATCTTTTTCTTTATTCTGCCCATTTCCTTCCTCCCATTCATCCATCTTTTTCTCTATTCTACCCATTTCCTTCCTCCCATTCATCCATCTTTTTCTCTATTCTACCCATTTCCTTCCTCCCATTCATCCATCTTTTTCTCTATTCTGCCCATTTCCTTCCTCCCATTCATCCATCTTTTTCTCTATTCTACCCATTTCCTTCCTCCCATTCATCCATCTTTTTCTCTATTCTACCCATTTCCTTCCTCCCATTCATCCATCTTTTTCTCTATTCTACCCATTTCCTTCCTCCCATTCATCCATTTTTTTCTCTATTCTGCCCATTTCCTTCTTCCCACTCATCCATCTTTTTCTCTATTTTACCCATTTCCTTCCTCCCATTCATCCATCTTTTTCTCTATTCTACCCATTTCCTTCCACCCATTCATCCATCTTTTTCTCTATTCTGCCGATTTCCTTCCTCCCATTCATCCATTTTTTTCTCTATTCTGCCCATTTCTTTCCTCCCATTCATCCATCTTTTTCTCTATTTTACCCATTTCCTTCCTTCCTTCTTTCCTTCCTCCCATTCATCCATCTTTTTCTCTATTCTACCCATTTCCTTCCTCCCATTCATCCATCTTTTTCTCTATTCTGCCCATTTCCTTCCTCCCATTCATCCATCTTTTTCTCTATTCTGCCCATTTCCTTCGTTCCTTCTTTCCTTCCTCCCATTCATCCATCTTTTTCTCTATTCTACCCATTTCCTTCCTCCCATTCATCCATCTTTTTCTCTATTCTACCCATTTCCTTCCTCCCATTCATCCATCTTTTTCTCTATTCTACCCATTTCCTTCCTCCCATTCATCCATCTTTTTCTCTATTCTGCCCATTTCCTTCCTCCCATTCATCCATCTTTTTCTCTATTTTACCTATTTCCTTCCTCCCATTCATCCATCTTTTTCTCTATTCTACCCATTTCCTTCCTCCCATTCATCCATCTTTTTCTCTATTTTACCCATTTCCTTCCTCCCATTCATCCATCTTTTTCTCTATTCTACCCATTTCCTTCCTCCCATTCATCCATCTTTTTCTCTATTCTGCCCATTTCCTTCCTCCCATTCATCCATTTTTTTCTCTATTCTACCCATTTCCTTCCTTGCATTCATCCATCTTTTTCTCTATTCTACCCATTTCCTTCCTCCCATTCATCCATCTTTTTCTCTATTCTACCCATTTCCTTCCTCCCATTCATCCATCTTTTTCTCTATTCTGCCCATTTCCTTCCTCCCATTCATCCATCTTTTTCTCTATTCTGCCCATTTCCTTGCTCCCGTTCATCCATTTTTTTCTCTATTCTGCCCATTTCCTTCCTCCCATTCATCCATCTTTTTCTCTATTCTACCCATTTCCTTCCTTCCTTCTTTTCTTCCTCCCATTCATCCATCTTTTTCTCTATTCTACCAATTTCCTTCCTCCCATTCATCCATCTTTTTCTCTATTTTAACCATTTCCTTCCTCCCATTCATCCATCTTTTTCTCTATTCTACCCATTTCCTTCCTCCCATTCATCCATCTTTTCTCTATTCTGCCCATTTCCTTCCTCCCATTCATCCATTTTTTTCTCTATTCTGCCCATTTCCTTCCTCCCATTCATCCATCTTTTTCTCTATTCTACCCATTTCCTTCCTTCCTTCTTTCCTTCCTCCCATTCATCCATCTTTTTCTCTATTCTACCCATTTCCTTCCTCCCATTCATCCATCTTTTTCTCAATTTTACCCATTTCCTTCCTCCCATTCATCCATCTTTTTCTCTATTCTACCCATTTCCTTCCTCCCATTCATCCATCTTTTTCTCTATTCTGCCCATTTCCTTCCTCCCATTCATCCATCTTTTTCTCTATTTTACCTATTTCCTTCCTCCCATTCATCCATCTTTTTCTCTATTCTACCCATTTCCTTCCTCCCATTCATCC
Source organism: Hydrophis major (assembly GCA_033807585.1). NCBI lineage: Eukaryota > Metazoa > Chordata > Lepidosauria > Squamata > Elapidae > Hydrophis > Hydrophis major. The sequence continues at coordinate 96,416,088 of CM066333.1, read as the reverse complement.
ATCTTTTTCTCTATTTTACCCATTTCCTTCCTCCCATTCATCCATCTTTTTCTCTATTCTACCCATTTCCTTCCTCCCATTCATCCATCTTTTTCTCTATTCTGCCCATTTCCTTCCTCCCATTCATCCATTTTTTTCTCTATTCTACCCATTTCCTTCCTTCCATTCATCCATCTTTTTCTCTGTTCTACCCATTTCCTTCCTCCCATTCATCCATCTTCTTCTCTATTCTACCCATTTCCTTCCTTCCTTCTTTCCTTCCTCCCATTCATCCATCTTTTTCTCGATTCTACCCATTTCCTTCCTCCCATTCATCCATCTTTTTCTCTATTCTACCCATTTCCTTCCTCCCATTCATCCATCTTTTTCTCTATTCTGCCCATTTCCTTCCTCCCATTCATCCATTTTTTTCTCTATTCTGCCCATTTCCTTCCTTCCTTCTTTCCTTCCTCCCAATCATCCATTTTTTTCTCTATTCTACCCATTTCCTTCCTCCCTTTCATCCATTTTTTTCTCTATTCTACCCATTTCCTTCCTCCCGTTCATCCATTTTTTTCTCTATTCTACCCATTTCCTTCCTCCCATTCATCCATTTTTTTCTCTGTTCTGCCCATTTCCTTCCTCCCATTCATCCATTTTTTTCTCTATTTTGCCCATTTCCTTCCTCCCGTTCATCCATTTTTTTCTCTATTCTACCCATTTCCTTCCTCCCATTCATCCATTTTTTTCTCTATTCTACCCATTTCCTTCCTCCCCTTCATCCATCTTTTTCTCTATTCTACCCATTTCCTTCCTCCCGTTCATCCATCTTTTTCTCTATTCTACCCATTTCCTTCCTCCCATTCATCTATCTTTTTCTCTATTTTGCCCATTTCCTTCCTCCCGTTCATCCATTTTTTTCCTCTATTCTGCCCATTTCCTTCCTCCCATTCATCCATTTTTTTCTCTATTCTACCCATTTCCTTCCTCCCATTCATCCATTTTTTTCTCTATTCTACCCATTTCCTTCCTCCCATTCATCCATTTTTTTCTGTTCTGCCCGTTTCCTTCCTCCCATTCATTCATCTTTTTCTCTATTCTGCCCATTTCCTTCCTCCCATTCATCCATTTTTTTCCTCTATTCTACCCATTTCCTTCCTCCCATTCATCCATCTTTTTCTCTATTCTACCCATTTCCTTCCTCCCATTCATCCATTTTTTTCTCTATTCTACCCATTTCCTTCCTCCCCTTCATCCATCTTTTTCTCTATTCTACCCATTTCCTTCCTCCCGTTCATCCATCTTTTTCTCTATTCTACCCATTTCCTTCCTCCCATTCATCTATCTTTTTCTCTATTTTGCCCATTTCCTTCCTCCCGTTCATCCATTTTTTTCCTCTATTCTGCCCATTTCCTTCCTCCCATTCATCCATTTTTTTCTCTATTCTACCCATTTCCTTCCTCCCATTCATCCATTTTTTTCTCTATTCTACCCATTTCCTTCCTCCCATTCATCCATTTTTTTCTGTTCTGCCCGTTTCCTTCCTCCCATTCATCCATCTTTTTCTCTATTCTGCCCATTTCCTTCCTCCCATTCATCCATTTTTTTCTCTGTTCTGCCCGTTTCCTTCCTCCCATTCATCCATCTTTTTCTCTATTCTACCCATTTCCTTCCTTCCTTCTTTCCTTCCTCCCATTCATCCATCTTTTTCTCTATTTTACCCATTTCCTTCCTCCCATTCATCCATCTTTTTCTCTGTTCTACCTATTTCTTTGTTTCCTTCCTTCCTTTTTCCTTCCCTCTTTGTTCTCCTTTCTTCTTCCTTCCCCTTTCCTTCTTTTTCCTTCCTTGCTTTCTTCCCTTCTTTTTCCTTTGTCTTTCCTCTTTCCCTTTTCTCCTTTCCTGTCCCTTCTCGCACGCTCAAATGCAAAAGTTGTTTTATTTTTAGTTTGTTTTGCTAGCCCCTCTGGCTTCAAAAATGGGGGGGCATTGCGGGCCAGTCCTTTGCTGTTTCCAGACCGGTTCCGTGGGCCAGATCTAAGTACCCCACAGGTATGCTCAGATCCAGCCCCCGGGCCTTGAATTTGACACTCCTACCTTAGAAGAAGCAGGACTGGGTATGATGACATGTTGCACCCTTCTGGCACCTTCTTCATTTCCCGTCCTCAAGTTATAACCATTCATTTACTGAGCATTGGAAGATACCATAGCATTGAAAAGGGGGACTTGGGACCATTTCTCACACTTATGACCGTTGCAGCATCTTAATGGTTACCCAATAAAGATCCAAATGCTCGGCAACCGACTCGTATTTACGACGGCTACAGTATTCCGGGGGAGTTACGCCATCCCCTTTTGTGACCTTCTGACCGGGGAAGCCCAATTCACTGAACAACCTTGTTTCTACCTTAACAACTGCCGTGATTACAACTAGCAAGAAACGTTGCAAAATGGGGCCAAATTCACTTATCCACAGAAAGTTGTCAGAAGGTCGTAAAAGGGGAATCGTGTGATGGCAGGATGCAGCGACCGACATAAATATGAGTCACCTGCCAAGCATCCAAATTTTGATTATGTGACCACAGGTCGTAAAGTGTGAAAAATGGTCCTAAGTCCATTTTTTCAATGCAGTCCTAATCTTGAATGGTCACTAAACAAATAATTGTATGTCGAGGACAACTGTATCTCTACAATCATGGCTTAAAGGCACCTGTCCTATCAAATTATTTTATGTTCAGGAATGGAGGAGGCAATGGAGGGATTCAACCAGTGTAACAACCGGTTTGATGAACCAGTCCAAACCGGCTGAATCCCACCCCTGGGAGGAGGCCTTTGAGTAGCAGCCTCACACCCTGCGTCGTCCATTTTGTGAAAGCGCTCACGGTCGACTGTCAAGCCTGCATCCTGATCGCTGATCCAGCACCTCTTTAGTAGAGTTTTACTTTTTGCTTGTTATTGGGATAGAAAACATGGTGGGCACCTTTTTCAGGCAGACAGTTTGAATCCACTCGGCCTTCCGTACGTCAAAGATATCTAGGCTGTTTTCGCTGAATACTGACAAATAAGGGGCATTATAGCCTGAAATGGAAAAGAGCATAGGGTTAATGCCGGTGTGCCAAGTCTGCCCCTCATGCTCGCAGCCACCCACATCCTCCCGCAGTCCTGCTGTCATGCCCCTGTCGGAATCTGATTCGGTGGCGGAAGCCGAGCAGCTGACAGGGAGTGGGAGTGTGGCTCCATTGGCTGTGGAGGAAACTGGGGAAGGGCAAAGTCTGTCTGGGCAGAGCAGAGGAGAGGGAGAACAAAGGAGAGGGAGTTCAGAGAAAGACTCAGGCCCACCCCCTCTTCATCCTAGGGCACATAGGGAGAAATGGAGAAGAGAGCAATGTGGGTTGTGTGGCTTATGGGGGAGGAAAAGGCCCTGATTCCCTTCATTAGCCACACCTGGGAATGAGAGTTTAAAAGAGATGCATGCTGACTGTGGCAGATGTTGGGAGCAAACATGAATTTATCTGGTATCATCGTGGCTTATCTGTGTTCCTAGCGTCTTCCCAACTCTGTGAGTTTTTCCATGCTTTCAAGTCTGAAATTCCTGCTCTGTCAAGCTAATTACTTTAAGTTACACTTTGTGTAAACCTTGTTTTGGACTGAATTTTCTACAGTTAAAGACTGTTTCTGGGAGAGCTTTTCTCCAGCCAAAGGTAACCTGGACACTGGGGGCAAAGTTGGAGATAATAAAGGGACTCCTATTGCTTATTTGACTGTGTTACCTTTGCACCACGCCCCTTTGGGTCATCACACCTGCCGAATATGCTGTGATTGGCTTAATGCTAGTTTACCAAATAAGCCATAATAGGCTGGGCTTTGTAGCCAAGGGGCCACACCTGCATTTGCAGCGGAGTAGGATTCATATTCTAATAGAGAAGATTCTTAAAGTTGAGCCTAAAAACCAGAAGTTTTTCTTTGGGGGCAAAAAGACTTGGGAAAAATATTTGGAAGTTTGATATATATACAGTATATATATATATCAAAGTTCCAAATATTTTATATTTATGGGCTTGCAAGTTCTTTTGTTGTGGTATCCTGGGTCCTGCGTTGTAATCTCCTGGGTCGTTTGGACCCAGGATACCACAACAGGACCCAGGACGCAGGACCCAGGATACCACAGCAAAGCACTCGCAAGCCCATCACACAACCCATTTCCCAAGCAGTTAAAACATGAGAGGCTAATGGAAAAAAAAAATCACTACAAAACAAACGACCCAGGAGATTACAGCACAAGATCCAGGAGATCTCCACAACAAAACTCACAAGGCCATCACACAGCCCATTTTACCAACATCAGCTCCATCAACCAATCAAGAGGCAGCAGTATAGCCAACCAGCCCAGCACACCAGCCCCCACTACCAGTATTTATAGAGAGACGGCAGCTCCGATCTCACACAAAGTCAGCGTCTGGCTGGGTAGTTGTCGAGGTTTCTCCGCAGCCTTCGGCTTCCCCTTGCTCCTTGCTTTATTCAAACATGTTTTGCAGGGTCCCCCCGGTAGAGTGGAAAAAAGAAAAGAAAGAAAAAAGAAATTCCTCTCCGGGTTGACCTCGATTGCAGATTCTGCTTTATGTAAGCACCGGACTTTTCCCTTTCAACTGGTAAGAATGAACTTCTGAAAGCTAGGTGCTTCAAAAGGAATTCTTTATTGAAAGGAAGTGGTCTATAGGCATAGGGAAGAGACAGCTGGGATGGAAGAACCAAGGGAGTAACCCTCACCTGGGGAAACCGTCAACCCAGGTGGAAAATGGAGCTGGAGGCCCTTTGTGATCAGGAAGAAGGGGTCGAGGAACCACTGGCAGATGATCGACTGAAACGGTACATAAATCGCCTCATGAGGGAAGGCTTGGAGGGCCTCAGTGTGCGGGATGAACCAGGTCTCCAACGAAGGAGAGCGAGTGAACCAGAGATTGAGAGAACCCGAGCCGTCACCCCTGATCCAGCTGAGGATGATCAAGCAATGGAACAAACTGGAGGACCAGCAGCCATACCAGGTACCCGACCCCTTGCCACTCCAGAGCAGGGGATTAACCCTGGGCAACCCAGAGACATACAACTGCAGAGGAAGGTCCCGCCCTTGAGGGTAAAATTCGATGAGGACCCCCAGAAACTGGGATTATTCCTGGCGCAAGTCCTCACCTACACGCAAGAATACGGGCGGAATTTCCCCAGCCAGGGGGCCCGAGTGCGAGTAGTCACCCTGGGCCTAGAAGGGGCAGGAGCCAGATGGATGGTGACCCTCCACAACGTCAGCACCCCAGAACTGAGGAACCTGAGCCACCGCTTCGAAAACCCCCTCACCGATAGAAAAGCCCGCAACTGCATTAGACTTGTAAAGCAAGGCTGCTGCCTGGTAGCCGAATACACCGAGGAATTTTGTAATCTGGCCATCCGAGTCGACTGGCCAGAAGATATCCTAGTCTGTTGGTTCAAAGATGGACTCAGTGACAACCTGTACACTGCCTGCCTGGCCCATGGGGACCCCAAACCTCCTGCATGAATGAAACTTGTTCTTTGAGGAAACGGCTTGTCTCAGAAGTTCTGTTTGCTCTATGGGTGTGTTACTTGGAACCCTGACAGAGTCCACTGGCATGTACAGAAGGGACGAACCATAGCACCCATCATCCACAACCCAAGCCCTCCCCACTCTCCAAATCCGCGACTCACAGCAGCTGAGAGGAGCAGCTGGCCACATCAGCTCCTGGGCCCGGCTCCGGTAGCCGTGTGCGTCCACATAGAAGCCGAATCCGCTGAAGCACAAGATGAACTCGCTCAGGCTGACCTCCACGGCTTTCAGCGCTTCCATCTGGGCCACGGCGGATGCCCGGATGTCGTCTGCGTGGGGCAGGCTGACGGGGGACCCTTCATTGAGCAGAGGGTAGAGGGAGAAGCCGGACGGGTAGCCCACGCAGAGGCGGTCACCCAACACGTCCAGGCACTGGACGTATCCTGGCGCTTGGATCTCCTTGATACGGCGGTGGGGTGGGTGCGTGGCAGCCATCTGGAAGCACAGGACCTGGCGTTTGCAGGCCACACAGAGCACGGGGGTCGTGCCGCGGCAGATCAGCCCCATGGCCACCGCCTGGCAGCCTTTGGCCTCCAGCACTTTGGTCCCCGGCGCCTCAGGGGTCTCCAGCTCCGCCCACGAGAAGACGCGGAGTCCGTGGTTCTTGCCGCAGAGCACAGAGAGCAGCTGAGCTTCGGGGGAGACCAGCAGCAGCTGCACCCGCCGGCAGTCGCCCACCCGCAGCACATCTGGAGGGGAGACAAGCGGTCAGCTGCAGCCACCCCAATGCCGTCTAGGCACAACGGCGGGAAATCGAGAGCAGGGAAATTGTGGTGTGAACCTTAGGAAAGAAATACAGCTAGTCCTTGACTTACCATCATCCATTTGGTGGGCAAAATTACAACAGCACTGAAAAAAATGCGACGGAGGAGCTTTTTTCCTCACACTTATGACCGCTGCAGCTTTCCCATGATCAAATGATCAAAATTCAGCCACTTGGCAACTGACTCATATTTATGACGGTTTACAGTGTCCCGGGGGTTACATGATCGACTTTTAGGACCTTCTGACCAGCAAAGTCAATGGGCAAGTGAGATTTACTAAACAACCCATATTACTTACTAACAGATTAACAGATTTAGAAGGGACCTTGTAGGTCATCTAGTCCAACCTGCCACCCAAGCGGGAGACCCTACACCATTTCTGAGAGATGGCAGTCCAGTCTCTTCTTAAAAGCCTCCAGGGATGAAGCTCCCACAACTTCTGAAGGCAACTTCTGTTCCCCTGGTTGATTGTTTCTCACTGTCAGGAAATTCCTCCTTATTTCCAGGTTGAATCTCTCCTTGTTCAGTTTCCATCTATGATTCCTTGTCTGGCCTTCTAGTGCTTTGGAAAATAGCTTGACCCCCTTCCTCCTCTCTGGGGCAGCGCCTCAAATATTGGAAGATGCTCCCCTGTCTCCCCTGATCTTTCTCTTCCCTAGACTAGCCAGGCCCAGTTCCTGCAACCGTTCATCACATGTTTGAGCCTCTAGTCTCCTCGTACTCCTGATTGCTCTTCTCTGCCCTCTTTTTTAGAGTCTCAAACTCTTTTTTATAGTGTGGTGACCAAAACTGGATGCAGGACTCTAGGTGTGGCTTTACTAAGACTTTACAGAGTGGTATTAGTAGCTTCCTTGATCTTGATTGTATCCCTCTGTTAATGCAGCTTAGGATTGCATTGGCTTTTAACAACTGCAGTTATTCCCTTAACCACTGTGGTAAAAAGGGATGCATAATGGGGCAAAATTCAGTTAACAATTGTCCCGCTTAGCAATAGAAATTTTCAGCTCAATGCTGTAAATCAAAGACAACCTGTATCTTGTTGCTTTAAAAAATGTGTGAGACCATTTAGCTGGCTTCCCAAATCGACTGAGCTTCTAGCTTTGCACAACACACCCGTTTCAGACACAAACGCAAATACAGGTAGTCCTTGACTTAGAAGCACAACGGAGGCAAAAAAGAAAAGATACACACAGAGAGAAAAAGAGACAGTGACAGAAAGACAAAGAGAAAGAGGGAGAGAAAGAAAAAAAGAGGAAGAGAGAGAAAAAGAAAGAGAAACAGAGAAAGAAAGAAAGAATGAGAAAGAGAGAAAAAGAGAAAGAGAAAAGAAAGAAAGAGAGAAAAAGAAAAAGAGAGAAAGAGAAAGAGAGAGAGAGAAATAGCTGAGATCAGTTGGGACCAACTGGATTGCTCACCATTTGTCCTGAGATTAACAAGGAAAAGTCCGTAATCTGTACCCAGAGTGAGTCGTTCCCGGTCTGCAAAAATAAAAAACAACACACAGCATCACAGTTAGTATAGTCCAGGGTGGTACTGCACTGGGGCCAGTTTAGTTTGCATGTGTGCCACGCGCTCATGTTTGGGTGGGAAGCTCCGTTTGCGCAAGTGGCCCTCGTGTGCGCCTATTTGTAGAAATGGGGCTATGCACAAGAGTGCACACACCCACCGCTTGCACAGAACCATCCCGTCTCTCTCCCTACGTCCCACATTGATCCATAAAGCTGGGATGGTTGGAGACCCCTTCATGCGCTCCATCCCAAATTAAGGCCATGGCCCTTGCTCCAGAGACAATGCACTGGGGGGGGAGGGGAAACCAGACCCAACCACTCCAACCCCCAGAACCGTAATTTCAGGCAGCACCTAGGATTGCGGCCGAAAGGGCATGCGGGATGAAGGGCAGCCCGTTGTCATAGGCCTCTTTCAGCACGTAGACTGAGCGGTTGCAGTGCCGGTTCTGTCGCAGCAGCTGCTGCAGCTCACTCAGCACCTGCGTCCACCTCCGCATCTCGGCCTCGCTGTCGGCCAGGAAGAGCATGGAGCTGGTGGTGGGAGGGCAGAAGAGCTGGGTAGATGTCACCTACGGAAAAAATGAGGTGAGCGAGCAGGACGCCAGCTGTTGCCCAGCAACACCCCAAGCTGGACATGGCAGGGGAGAAAGAGCCGGATCACATGCAGGAACTCAGACAAATCTAAGGTCAAAGTTAAAGGTTCCCCTCGCACACCTGTGCTGGTCATTTCTGGCTCTAGGAGGCAGCGCTCCTCTCCGTTACAAAGCCGAAGAGCCAGCACTGTCCATCTGCCTGGTCATGTGGCTGGCAGGACTAAACGCTGAAAGCGCATGAAATGCTCTTCCCTTTCCACCAAAGTGGACCCTAATTTTCTACATGCATTCTCTCAGAAGCTGGGACAAATGAACGGGAGCTCATTCCGTGACGCGGTGCTAGGGGTTTGAACTGCCAAATTACCGACCGTTCTGATCAACAAGCACAGCGTCTTAGCCACTGAGCCATGTTTTTTTAACATGGATGCATGTTAAAAACAGCCGGGGCCGCTTCTGGACTTTGGGTTGTGGTGGAAAAGTATCAAACTTTGATTTTCTTCTGACCCAGCTTTCACAAATAGTGATAAGACATTTACTCATCAGTAAAACAACCCCCCCCTTTTTTTTAATAACAGAGCAGTAACGATCTTTTTATTCACAGGGATAAACAAAAAATCAAATGTAATTTCGTCCCAAGAAACCTGAGTTTATCCAAGAAATCCCAATTGCTTGTATACTAGAAATGAACGGTTGTCTGTGACAACTCGCTGCTCCCAATCCCTTCCTATTTATTTCCCAGCCAGGGAGGGGCTGGCTATTGTCTACGTCTCCCTCTCCTTGAGAGCTGGCTTATTGCTTTCCTTTGCTCTCCTCTCTGTCAGGATTCCGGCAGTTACCCCCCCCCCATTTTAATCATGAGTTTTGAGCCAAACTTCAAAAGGATTTATTGGGAGTTAACATGCTGGCACTGCCTGGGTGCAGCTGACTCTGAGACACGTCATTCACTGTCACTCTTGACCCTGGTTTCCCCCCCACACACCCCCTCAGTATATCATAATTCATATTCTCCAATGGGACACCGCCATAGCCCAGAGTCATCAATTATGCACTCCAGTTAGAATTTTGCTTGGCAGAAACTTCAGTCACCTAGTTACTATCTTTGAAAACATTTATGGAATGCACCTTCAGTTTGCAATCTGCCACACTGCTTCCCCCTCCCTTTCTGTTGCCCACTCTAAAAAGATGAGAGGGGACTCGGCAACCGCCCCACACGGACAAACCTCAGTTTAGGATCCTTGCTGTTTTTGCAAGTGATCTGGGAGACCCTCACTGGCCACTCAACAGTTTATGGCTCTGAGGTCCTGCACTAACCACAAATCGAACCATCAGCAAGGCCCCCCCCCCCCATTGGGTTAGGAGAGCACCGGACAAAGCTATTCCCCTTCTGGTTCTTACCCGGAAGATACAAGGCACATCTTTATTGTTAGCATGGATGACATCGGAGGCGAGGACAGGAGCCACGGAAAACTGCTCATCCCTGTCGCCGGGATAAAAACGAGTGAGAAAAAAAAATTCAACCCAGTTCCTCCTGGGGAGTGACTAAGAATAACAGAATAATAGAGTTGGAAGGGGACCTTGGAGGTCTTCTAGTCCAACCCCTTGCTCAAGCAGGAGAACTTGTACCATTTTGGACAAATGGCTGTCCAGCCTCTTCTTGAAAACCTCGAGTGAGGAAGCACCCACAACTTCTTAAGATAAGTCAATTCACGAATTAATTGTTCCCACTGTTAGAAAATTTGTGCTTAGTGCTAGGCTGGATCTCTTCTAGGTTGGTTCCCATCCATTGTTTCTGATCCTGCCTTTAGTGCTTTGGAGCAGTGGTCGCCAACCGGTGGGTCGCAGCCCACTGGTGGTCCGCAGAGAAAATTGAATATTTAGATACATGGGGTGTTGTGTGTTATGTGACAGACTCAGGTAACCAATGGCAGAAAGATAGATCTCTGAGCAAATCTGTGATTCTGTGAGCAACTCAATCTGTCTGCCTGCTTTGCCTGATTTTGGGTAAAAGTTGCTCTCTTTTTATAAAGTTCAACATTTACATAAATATTTATACTATTTACATACAAACCATGCCCAGCCGGTCACATGCCCATCAAGCCACACCCACAAATTAGGCCACGCCCACAGAACCAGTTAAGATATTTGAATCCCACCCCTGCCTCTGTGTGTGTGTGTGTGTGTGTGAGAGAGAGAGAGACAGAGAGAGAGGGAGGGAGGGAGAAAGGTTTGATCAGATCTCCCTCTCTCTCTCTCTCTCTCCCACTGTCAGCAAGTCACCGCCAGTCAAAATTCATATTAGTGGTCCCTGGGATTTAAAATTATGAGTTGGTGGTCCCTGAATCCAAAAGATTGGCGATCCCTGCTTTGGAGCATAGCTGGACCCCTCTTCTCTATAACAGCCCCTCAAATACCGCTGAAGACTGCTATCATGTTCCCCCAAGGCCTTCTTTCCATTAGAATAGCCATTACTAATTCCTGCAACTGTTCTTTATATGTTTTAGCTTCCAGGCCCCTAATAATCTTTGTTGTCCTTCTCTTCACTCTTTCTAGAGTCTCAACATCGTTTTAGTCTAAGTGGATAGAAAAAAGGGCTAAGTGCAATATCACAGAGGTTGGGAATTTCCATCCCAGGAGTCTAATCTGGCCCACCAATTTGACCCAAGCCTCAACATTCCTCTCAGCCACTCTACGAATCACCACTGGGTTTGCCCAAGATATCTAACAAGGCAGCCAAAAATCTAACCCACAGCTTCTCAACCTTGGCAACTTGAAGATGTGTGGGCTTCAACTCCCAAAATTCCCCAGCCAGCATGCTTTAAGAGGGGTGATAACAGATAACCAGAGTTCAAAAGGACCTTGTAGGTCATCTAGTCCAAGCAGGAGACCCGACACCATTTCTGACAAATGGCAGTCCAGTCTCTTCTTGAAAGCTTCCACAACTTCTGATGGCAACTTCTGTTCCATTAGTTGATTGCTCTCACCGTTAGGAAATCCCTCCTTATTTCCAGGTTGAATCTCTCCTTGATCAGTTTCCATCCATTATTCATGGTCTGGCCTTTGAGTGCCGTGGAAAATAGGTTGACCCCCTTCCTCCTCTCTGGGGCAGCCTCTCAAATATTGGAAGATGCTCTCCTGTCTCCCCTAGTCCTTCTCTTCACTAGACTAACCAGGCCCAGTTTCTGCAACTTTTCTTCCTATGTTTGAGCCTCCAGTCCCCTCATCATCCTGGTTGCTCTTCTCTGCACTCTTTCTAGAGTCTAAACCTTTTTTTTATAGTGTGGTGACCAAAACTGGATGCAGGACTCTAGGTGTGGCCTTACTAAGGCTTTACAGAGTGGTATTAGTACCTCTCTTGATCTCAATTGTGTCCCTCTGTTAATGCAGCTTAGGATTGTGTTGGGTTTTTTGGCTGCTGCTGCACACGTCTGGCTCCTATTTAGCTGATTGTCCACTAAGACTCCAAGATCCCTCTCCCAGTTACTGCTCCTAAGCCTGGTTTCACCCAGTCTATATGTGTCCTTTTGGTATTTCTTGCCTAAGTGTAAGACTTTACTTTTCTCTACGTTGAATTTCATTTTGTTAAATATGGCCCAGTTTTCTAGTCTGTGGACTTCAACTCCCAGAATTCCCCATCATGGATATACTCACCGCATATCTGTGACATGCATGACACTCTGTGAGATCTTCCCTTCGGAGGCGTCAAAGAGGAAAATCTTGAAGTCACTGATGACCACGAAGGCCTTCTGCCAGCCCTTCCTCACCCCGGAGGGCTTGGGCACCTTTGGATAAGAAGGTAAACAGGCAAATTGGTTTTCCCGAGAGTAGCGGGTGCAAGTTCAGGAAATATTTTCATTCCAGCAGAGCAGGAGATCCACTTAGCACACAGAACGTAGAATAAGAAGGGCCCTTGGAGGTCTTCTAATCCAGTGGTCACCAACCAGTGGGCCACAGCCAACTGGTGGTCCACAAGAAAATTCTGGTGGTCCACAGAGAAAATTCAATATTTACATACATGGTGTGTTGTGAGTTAATTTTGTGAGTTTGCTTGCTAGCAAATTTTATGTGACAGACACAGGTAGCCGATGGCAGAAAGATAAATCTCTGAATGAATCTGTGATTCTGTGAGTAATTCAATCTGCCTGCCTGCTTTGCCTAATTTTGGGTAAAAGTTGCTCTTTCTTCATATAAAAAATTCAATATTGACATAAATATTTATAATATTTACATACAAGCCATGCCCAGCCAGTCACATGACCACCAAGCCACACCCACAAATTAGGCCATGCCCACAGAACCGGTTGTTAAGAAATTTGAATCCCACTCCTGCCTCTGTGTGTTTGTGTGTGTGTGTGAAAGAGAGAGAGGGAGGTAGAGAGGTTAGATCAGATTTTTCTCCCTCCCTCTCTCTCTCTCTCTCTCCCACCAATGTCAGCAAGCCACCATCAGTCAAAATTCATATTAGTGGTCCCTGGGATTTAAAATTATGAGTTTGGTGGTCCCTGAAGTCCAAAAAGTTGGCGACCCCTGTTCTAATCCAACCCCCTACCCAAGGCAGGGGACCCCTTGCCATTCCAGACAATATTTTAAAATGTCTCCGGAGCACCCATATCTTCTGGAGGGAAGTCATTCCACTGGTTAATTGTTCTCACTGTCCGGAAACCTCCCCTTAGTTCTAGGTTGGCTCCCTCTTTGATCATCTTCCACCTGTTACGTCTTATCCTATAACTTCATATTTAGTCTGGAAAAAAATTATTCCTATCTTGCTCATTTTTTTTTCTAATTCATAATCTAGCTTCCAGCCTTGGATCTCTTAGAGGTGTCCCATCCAGCCCAACCCTTAGTTTTTTTTTTTCAAAGCCAACCAAATTTTGGATTAAAATCCTGAAGTTGGAAAAGTGCCATTTCCAAGATCCTTTACAAAGTCTGCACTATTATTACTATTAATCTTCTCTTCACTCCTTATCACCCATCCCCTCACACTTGTGACTGTATGACTGTAACTTTGTCGCTTATATCCTTACAATTTATATTGACTGCTTCCTAGTATGGTTTGGTTGCTTATTTTTACCCTTTGACTATTAGTGTTGTACCTGAAGATTCTTGACTCTGGACGGAAGTATCTTTTCTTTTATGTACACTGAGAGCATTTGCACCAAAGACAAATTGCTTGTGTGTCCAATCACACTTGGCCAATAAAAGAATTATATTTCTATTCAATTCAATTCAATTCAATTCTATTCTATTCTATTCTATTCTTATTGTACCCTATGACTATTTTTAAGTGTTGCACCTGATGATTCTTGACTCTTGGCGAATGTCTCTTTTCTTTTATATACACTGAGAGCATTTGCACCAAGAGAAATTCCTTGTGTGTCCAATCACACTTGGCCAATAAAGAATTCTATTCTATTCTATTCTATTCTATTCTATTCTATTCTATTCTATTCTATTCTGTTCTATTCTATTCTTATTGCACCCTATGACTATTATTAAGTGTTGCAGCTGATGATTCTTGACTCTTGGCGAATGTCTCTTTTCTTTCATGTACACTGAGAGCATTTGCACCAAGAGAAATTCCTTGTGTGTCTAATCACACTTGGCCAATAAAGAATTCTATTCTATTCTATTCTATTTTATACTATTCTTATTGTACCCTGTGACTATTATTAAGTGTTGCACCTGATGATTCTTGACTCTTGGCGAATGTCTCTTTTCTTTTATGTACACTGAGAGCATTTGCACCCAGAGAAATTCCTTGTGTGTCCAATCACACTTGGCCAATAAAGAATTCTATTCTATTCTATTCTATTCTATTCTATTCTATTCTATTCTATTCTATTCTATTCTATTCTATTCTATTCTATTCTATTCTTATTGCACCCTATGACTATTTTTAAGTGTTGCACCTGATGATTCTTGACTCTTGGCGAATGTCTCTTTTCTTTTATGTACACTGAGAGCATTTGCACCAAGAGAAATTCCTTGTGTGTCCAATCATACTTGGCCAATAAAGAATTCTATTCTATTCTATTCTATTTTATTCTATTCTATTCTGTTCTATTCTTATTGCACCCTATGACTATTATTAAGTGTTGCAGCTGATGATTCTTGACTCTTGGCGAATGTCTCTTTTCTTTCATGTACACTGAGAGCATTTGCATCAAGACAAATTCCTTGTGTGTCCAATCACACTTGGCCAATAAAGAATTCTATTCTATTCTATTCTATTCTATTCTATTCTATTCTATTCTATTCTATTCTATTCTATTCTATTCTTATTGCACCCTATGACTATTTTTAAGTGTTGCACCTGATGATTATTGACTCTTGGCGAATGTCTCTTTTCTTTTATATACACTGAGAGCATTTGCACCAAGAGAAATTCCTTGTGTGTCCAATCACACTTGGCCAATAAAGAATTCTATTCTATTCTATTCTATTCTATTCTATTCTATTCTATTCTATTCTATACTATTCTATTCTATTCTTATTGCACCCTATGACTATTTTTAAGTGTTGCACCTGATGATTCTTGACTCTTGGCGAATGTCTCTTTTCTTTTATGTACACTGAGAGCATTTGCACCAAGAGAAATTCCTTGTGTGTCCAATCACACTTGGCCAATAAAGAATTCTATTCTATTCTATTCTATTCTATTCTATTCTATTCTATTCTATTCTATTCTATTCTATTCTATTCTATTCTATTCTTATTGTACCCTATGACTATTTTTAAGTGTTGCACCTGATGATTCTTGACTCTTGGCGAATGTCTCTTTTCTTTTATGTACACTGAGAGCATTTGCACCAAGAGAAATTCCTTGTGTGTCCAATCACACTTGGCCAATAAAGAATTCTATTCTATTCTATTCTATTCTATTCTATTCTATTCTATTCTATTCTATTCTGTTCTGTTCTATTCTATTCTTATTGCACCCTATGACTATTATTAAGTGTTGCAGCTGATGATTCTTGACTCTTGGCGAATGTCTCTTTTCTTTCATGTACACTGAGAGCATTTGCACCAAGAGAAATTCCTTGTGTGTCCAATCACACTTGGCCAATAAAGAATTCTATTCTATTCTATTCTATTCTATTCTATTCTATTCTATTCTATTCTATTCTGTTCTATTCTATTCTTATTGCACCCTATGACTATTATTAAGTGTTGCAGCTGATGATTCTTGACTCTTGGCGAATGTCTCTTTTCTTTCATGTACACTGAGAGCATTTGCACCAAGAGAAATTCCTTGTGTGTCTAATCACACTTGGCCAATAAAGAATTCTATTCTATTCTATTCTATTCTATTCTATTTTATACTATTCTTATTGTACCCTGTGACTATTATTAAGTGTTGCACCTGATGATTCTTGACTCTTGGCAAATGTCTCCTTTCTTTTATGTACACTGAGAGCATTTGCACCCAGAGAAATTCCTTGTGTGTTCAATCACACTTGGCCAATAAAGAATTCTATTCTATTCTATTCTATTCTATTCTATTCTATTCTATTCTATTCTATTCTATTCTATTCTATTCTTATTGCACCCTATGACTATTTTTAAGTGTTGCACCTGATGATTCTTGACTCTTGGCGAATGTCTCTTTTCTTTTATGTACACTGAGAGCATTTGCACCAAGAGAAATTCCTTGTGTGTCCAATCACACTTGGCCAATAAAGAATTCTATTCTATTCTATTCTATTCTATTCTATTCTATTCTATTCTATTCTATTCTATTCTATTCTATTCTACTCTATTCTATTCTATTCTTATTATACCCTGTGACTATTTTTAAGTGTTGCACCTGATGATTCTTGACTCTTGGCGAATGTCTCTTTTCTTTTATGTACACTGAGAGCATTTGCACCAAGAGAAATTCCTTGTGTGTCCAATCACACTTGGCCAATAAAGAATTCTATTCTATTCTATTCTATTCTATTCTATTCTATTCTATTCTATTCTATTCTATTCTATTCTTATTGCACGCTATGACTATTTTTAAGTGTTGCACCTGATGATTCTTGACTCTTGGCGAATGTCTCTTTTCTTTTATATACACTGAGAGCATTTGCACCAAGAGAAATTCCTTGTGTGTCCAATCACACTTGGCCAATAAAGAATTCTATTCTATTCTATTCTATTCTATTCTATTCTATTCTATTCTATTCTATTCTATTCTATTCTATTCTGTTCTATTCTATTCTTATTGCACCCTATGACTATTATTAAGTGTTGCAGCTGATGATTCTTGACTCTTGGCGAATATCTCTTTTCTTTCATGTACACTGAGAGCATTTGCACCAAGAGAAATTCCTTGTGTGTCTAATCACACTTGGCCAATAAAGAATTCTATTCTATTCTATTCTATTCTATTCTATTCTATTCTATTCTATTCTATTCTATTCTATTCTATTCTTATTGTACCCTATGACTATTTTTAAGTGTTGCACCTGATGATTCTTGACTCTTGGCGAATGTCTCTTTTCTTTTATATACACTGAGAGCATTTGCACCAAGAGAAATTCCTTGTGTGTCCAATCACACTTGGCCAATAAAGAATTCTATTCTATTCTATTCTATTCTATTCTATTCTATTCTATTCTATTCTATTCTATTCTATTCTTATTGCACCCTATGACTATTATTAAGTGTTGCAGCTGATGATTCTTGACTCTTGGCGAATGTCTCTTTTCTTTCATGTACACTGAGAGCATTTGCACCAAGAGAAATTCCTTGTGTGTCTAATCACACTTGGCCAATAAAGAATTCTATTCTATTCTATTCTATTCTATTCTATTCTATTCTATTCTATTCTATTCTATTCTATTCTATTCTATTCTTATTGCACCCTATGACTATTATTAAGTGTTGCAGCTGATGATTCTTGACTCTTGGCGAATGTCTCTTTTCTTTCATGTACACTGAGAGCATTTGCACCAAGAGAAATTCCTTGTGTGTCTAATCACACTTGGCCAATAAAGAATTCTATTCTATTCTATTCTATTTTATACTATTCTTATTGTACCCTGTGACTATTATTAAGTGTTGCACCTGATGATTCTTGACTCTTGGCGAATGTCTCTTTTCTTTTATGTACACTGAGAGCATTTGCACCCAGAGAAATTCCTTGTGTGTCCAATCACACTTGGCCAATAAAGAATTCTATTCTATTCTATTCTATTCTATTCTATTCTATTCTATTCTATTCTATTCTATTCTTATTGCACCCTGTGACTATTTTTAAGTGTTGCACCTGATGATTCTTGACTCTTGGCGAATGTCTCTTTTCTTTTATGTACACTGAGAGCATTTGCACCAAGAGAAATTCCTTGTGTGTCCAATCACACTTGGCCAATAAAGAATTCTATTCTATTCTATTCTATTCTATTCTATTCTATTCTATTCTTATTGTACCCTATGACTATTTTTAAGTGTTGCACCTGATGATTCTTGACTCTTGGCGAATGTCTCTTTTCTTTTATGTACACTGAGAGCATTTGCACCAAGAGAAATTCCTTGTGTGTCCAATCACACTTGGCCAATAAAGAATTCTATTCTATTCTATTCTATTCTATTCTATTCTATTCTATTCTATTCTATTCTTATTGCACGCTATGACTATTTTTAAGTGTTGCACCTGATGATTCTTGACTCTTGGCGAATGTCTCTTTTCTTTTATATACACTGAGAGCATTTGCACCAAGAGAAATTCCTTGTGTGTCCAATCACACTTGGCCAATAAAGAATTCTATTCTATTCTATTCTATTCTATTCTATTCTATTCTATTCTATTCTATTCTATTCTATTCTATTCTTATTGCACCCTATGACTATTATTAAGTGTTGCAGCTGATGATTCTTGACTCTTGGCGAATGTCTCTTTTCTTTCATGTACACTGAGAGCATTTGCACCAAGAGAAATTCCTTGTGTGTCCAATCACACTTGGCCAATAAAGAATTCTATTCTATTCTATTCTATTCTATTCTATTCTATTCTATTCTATTCTATTCTGTTCTATTCTATTCTTATTGCACCCTATGACTATTATTAAGTGTTGCAGCTGATGATTCTTGACTCTTGGCGAATGTCTCTTTTCTTTTATGTACACTGAGAGCATTTGCACCAAGAGAAATTCCTTGTGTG
This sequence comes from Hydrophis major, assembly GCA_033807585.1. NCBI lineage: Eukaryota > Metazoa > Chordata > Lepidosauria > Squamata > Elapidae > Hydrophis > Hydrophis major. Next base: position 96,397,486 of record CM066333.1, on the reverse strand, counting down.
TCTAATCACACTTGGCCAATAAAGAATTCTATTCTATTCTATTCTATTCTATTCTATTCTATTCTATTCTATTCTGTTCTATTCTATTCTTATTGTACCCTATGACTATTTTTAAGTGTTGCACCTGATGATTCTTGACTCTTGGCGAATGCCTCTTTTCTTTTATATACACTGAGAGCATTTGCACCAAGAGAAATTCCTTGTGTGTCCAATCACACTTGGCCAATAAAGAATTCTATTCTATTCTATTCTATTCTATTCTATTCTATTCTATTCTATTCTATTCTATTCTATTCTATTCTATTCTTATTGCACCCTATGACTATTATTAAGTGTTGCAGCTGATGATTCTTGACTCTTGGCGAATGTCTCTTTTCTTTCATGTACACTGAGAGCATTTGCACCAAGAGAAATTCCTTGTGTGTCTAATCACACTTGGCCAATAAAGAATTCTATTCTATTCTATTCTATTCTATTCTATTCTATTCTATTCTATTCTATTCTATTCTATTCTATTCTATTCTATTCTTATTGCACCCTATGACTATTTTTAAGTGTTGCACCTGATGATTCTTGACTCTTGGCGAATGTCTCTTTTCTTTTATGTACACTGAGAGCATTTGCACCAAGAGAAATTCCTTGTGTGTCCAATCACACTTGGCCAATAAAGAATTCTATTCTATTCTATTCTATTCTATTCTATTCTATTCTATTCTATTCTATTCTATTCTATTCTATTCTATTCTATTCTGTTCTGTTCTGTTCTATTCTATTCTTATTGCACCCTATGGCTATTATTAAGTGTTGCAGCTGATGATTCTTGACTCTTGGCGAATGTCTCTTTTCTTTTATGTACACTGAGAGCATTTGCACCAAGACAAATTCCTTGTGTGTCTAATCACACTTGGCCAATAAAGAATTCTATTCTATTCTATTCTATTCTATTCTATTCTATTCTATTCTATTCTATTCTATTCTATTCCATTCCATTCCATTCCATTCCATTCCATTCTATTCTATCCGCCTTATGCAAGGTTGGAAAGCCAGTTTCTTACCGACAAATACCCCTCAAAGGCGGTGCCAGTTCCATTCACCGGATTCACCCCCAGGGTTTTCTGCAGCTGCTCCGAGGGCATGGGGCAGATGGAGGCTCCAGACGCACAGGAAACATGGCAGACAAAGTTGCAGGCTGAAGAAGAAGGGCGAAAAGTGAGAAAAATTATTTTCTTTGGCGTGTTTAAATTTCTTAGCCCTTGCAGGACAAGAGCGGAGTTGTCCTAGAGGAGCCAAAAATAAGGGGGAGGCTGGTAGCCCCTTTTCCAACCTGTGTTTTTCAACCTCACCAACTTTAGGATGCATGGACTTCAACTCCCAGAATTCCCCAGCCAGCCAATGTATTTGTTGAAACGGCCCTCTAAGATGTGTGGACTTCAACTCCCAGAATCCCCCAGACAACCATCATGTTGGTTGAGATTGCCCGAAACCTTTTGATGTACATCATAGCTAAGGTGTAGGTGAAGAACCAATTGCACCAATCATTCCCCTGACTTTTAATTGAGCTATGGTCTGCTGTCCCGCAATCAAGTTAAGTTTCTAGTCCTCATGCACCAAAATGAAAACGTGTCAGACAGGATTCCCATTATAGAGCTTTGGTCTCAGTTTTGGGGGCCTCTGGAACTCCAGACAGGAGTCTTTCCCAACCTGTCTCCCTTTCCTTGCCCCATCCCTCCTACCCATATATTGTGCCCGACAAAATGCCACTCACCCTCACAAGCCAGGCCTTGCCGGACCAGCCCGACCATCAGCGACGTGCAGCGCATGCACTTGGTAGGGGCCGAGAAGCTGTGGGTTTTGAAGCTGTGCATTTTGGGCTAGAAAAACACAACGGGGGAGACAGTTTGGAAGAACCCTCTCACGCCTGTCTTTTCTTTGCAGAAAAAAAGGGCGACGGGCTTTTAAATTTAAACTTTTAAATTTAAGTCTTCACCTTGAAGGATGCAGAATGGCCACTCTCGGCAAGGGGGGCTCCTGCCTGTATGGGAAAAACAGGAAAGAATAAGAAGTTAAGAGGAACAGAAAAGAGAGATGGAAATACTTCATGCTATCCTGGTGCCAGGATTCCGGCAGTTGCGCTCCTTAAACCATGAGCCTCGAGCCAAACTTCAAAAACTTCAAAAGGTTTATTAGGAGAGAACATGTTGGCATGACCTGCATTGAAGCCGATTGTCATCTCATCAAACATTTCTATGCCTGTTTTACAGCTGCCACCTGGTTTCTGTGGTTTGACCATCTTGAATCTCTCCCCAGGGTCCTCTGGCCACATCTGGCCCCAACCAACATTTTATTGGTCCTTTGCTAGATAATATATATGGTTATGCCCAATCATTTATTAAGCTATACCAGCTGGGGAGAGAGAGTGAAGAAAAGAGGCCAGGAAGAAAACAATTTTTTTTTTCCGTTTCTATCTCTGCTTTTGAGTTCAGTTTTTATTGTATATCCTGAAGTGAGAATTTAAGAATTGGCAGAGAAAATAAGAGGAATGTAGCATATAGAATAACACAACGGAAGGGGCCTTGGAGGTCTTCTAGTCCAACCCCCTGCTCAAGCAGGAGACCCTATGCCATTTCACACAGATGGCTGTGTAGTTTCTTCATGAAAATCTCCAGTGATGGAGCAGCCACGACTTCTGCAGGGAGGGAGGGAGGGAGGGAGGGAGGGAGGGAAGGAAGGAAGGAAGGAAGGAAGGAAGGAAGGAAGGAAGGAAGGAAGGAAGGAAGGAAGGAAGGATAACAAGAATAGGAGAAGGAAGGGGGGGTGGAGAATAATGAAGGAAAAGAAAGGAAGGAAGGAAGGCAGGAAGGAAGAAAACGGAGGGAGGGAGAAAAAAGGAGAGCAAGGATGTAGGATGGAAGAAAGGAAGGAAGGAAGGAGAGAGAAGGAAGGAGAACAAGAATGGAGGAAGGAGAGAATAGTGAAGAAAAAGGAAAGAAGGAAAGAAGGAGGGAGGGAGGGAGAAGAAAGGAGAGCAAGAATGTAGGACGGAAGAGAATGAAGGAAAAGGAAAGAAGGAGAATAAGAATGGAGGAAAAAAGAGAGGGAGAGAAGAATGAAGAAAAAGGAAGGAAGGAAGGAGGGAGGGAGGGACAGAGGGAGGAGAAGAAACTAGAGCAAGAATGTAGGATGGAAGAGAAGAAGGAAGGAAGGAAGGAAGGAAGGAAGGAAGGAAGGAAGGAAGGAAGGAAGGAAGGAAGGAAGGAAGGAAGGAAGGAAGGAAGAAAGGACGGAAGGAAGGAAGGAAGGAAGGAAGAAAGGAAGGAAGGAAGGAAGGAAGGAAGGAAGGAAGGAAAAGACAGTCCCCATTACAGGTAGTCCTTGACTTACAACCATTTTGTTTAATGACCAAAGTTGCTCATTACTACAATAAGGCAATGAAAAAAGAGAACCATGACCCTTATTCACACTTATGACCATTGTAGCATCCTCAGGGTCGGTCATGTCATCGGAATTGCAGCTTCCCAGGTCACCTCCTGCAACCTTCCCAGGGGGCTGCTGACAAGCAATGGGAGAAGCTGGATTTGCTTAACGACCACGAGAAAAAAAAAGTTGTAAGATTGAGCTGTGACATCCCTTAAGAGGTTAGATGTTTCAAGCCCCTCTTTAGGGATTTATTGTATTTATTTTAGTCATTAGATTTTATTCGACACCCAATTCGCCCTCATGCAGCTTAGCCTATTAGATTCTGGTCATAGCTGCATGAAGGAAAGATCTCTCCATTCCAGCCAGGACTTACGTTGGACTGGAGGCTTCTCCTCCCTTCGGGACACACTTGAACCTCCTCGGACGGTCTCCGCGCCTCCTGGGAGTCGGGCGTGTTCCCAAAAGCGATGGCATCCTTCTGAAAGACAAGGGGACAGACAGGCCCAGTTGCTCGTGCGGTGTCCGGATTCGGGTCGTACAGATCAACATGCACACAGATTAACAGAGTCAGAAGGGACCTTGTAGGTCATCTAGTCCAACCCCCACCCCCACCCCCAGCCAAGCAGACCCTACACCATTTCTGACAGAGGGCCGTTTAGCATCTCCTTGAAAGCTCCCACAACTTCTGAATAATAACAGAATAACAGAGTCGGAAGTATAAAAACAAAACATGTATATATGGGGAGATATATATTTCATTTGATAACAGATTAATAGAATTGGAAGGGACCCCGCAAGGTCATCTAGTCCACCCTACCCACCCAAGGAGGAGACCCTACACCATTTCAGATAAGTGAATGTCCGGTCTCTTCTTAAAAACCTCCAGTGATGAAGGTCCCACGACTCCCAAAGGCAACTTCTGTTCCATGTCCCAACCTAGTCCCAGCAAACAGTCTTTCAAGGTATTTCACAAGGTGAAAGGTGTTACAGACCTTTATCAGACTTGGAGAGTTGCCAGGCTGTAATCTTTCAGACACCACACTGTAGCAGACAATACTTGGCAAGAATGCAGGAGCAGATCTTCACCCAAATGAACTAATTGTCTCCTGCAAACCCCACTCCCCTTTCGCTCCTCTTAATTCCCTATGGGAGGGGCCATTCACCGTCCACCTGAGCCTTTACTCCCAAGTCAACCCTTGTTCCTTAACTGTTCCCTTCGTCTGGCAACTCTGTGAGTGCGCACACTGGGAACAGGTTCCAGCTGTTCTTCTTCCTCACTGATCTCTGACTCCGAAGGCAACTGATAACTGTCGGACAGCTCTGGCCCCATCTCTACCTCCGATGCAGAGCCCTCGTCAGAGCCTTCCCCAGACTCCAGGACTGGCTCAGGTTCCTCCTCAACCTCCTCACTGTCCGAATCTGGCGGGCCACAACAGTGACTTAACTTAACAGCTACCGTGATTCACTTCACAACGGTAGCAAGGAAGCTCATAAAGTTGCAAAATTCACTGAACCACCAGAAATTTTGGGCTCAACTGTAGTCGAAAGTCGAGAACTATTTGTACCTGACCAAAATGAAAACTTACGCTGGTGCTTCGGAAGAAGAAAGGAACCAGTGGGGTTTGGTACTTGATACCTGTTAAGAAAAGGAGAGGGGGGGGAAAAAAAAGAGAGGTTTTGTGGATTGCCAAAGGATCCTGGATCTGCCTTGAACTATTTACATCTGTAATTAATCACTTTCTGTTCCATGCCTGATAATGGAATTAACCTTTTTCCCGGGATCAGCAGTACAAGGCTTAGAATTCAACCGCAAGGGAATTGTAGGAGTCAAAGCAATCTTTTTCAAACTTTGCAACTTTAATATAGGTGGACTTTCTTTCACTCTCAGAATTCCCAAGCCCAGTGCAGCCATTTAGGCAGGAAAAAAAATCAAAGGTAGAAGTACAGATTAGAAGAGACTTGGATCAAAAACGGTAACTGATTATATACACTGCTCAAAAAAATAAAGGTAACACTTAAACGATAAAAGGTAACTCCAAGTCAATCACACTTCTGTGAAATCAAACTGTCCACTTAGGGAGCAACACTGATTGACAATTAATGCTATGGATTGGCCCGCCCATTCCCCAGACCTGAATCCAATTGAGCACATCTGGGACATCATGTCTCGCTCCATCCACCAACAGTTGCACCACAGACTGTTGGGGGATGCTTGAATCCAGGTGTGGGAGGAAATCCCTCAGGAGACCATCCGCCACCTCATCAGGAGCATGCCCAGGCATTGCAGGGAGGTCATACAGGCACGTGGAGGCCACACACACTACTGAGTCTCATTCTGACTTGTTTTAAGGACATTATATCAAAGTTGGATCAGCCTATAGTGTTTTTTTCCACTTTAATTTTGAGTGTAACTCCAAATCCAGACCTCCATGGGTTGCTAAATTGGATTTCCACTGATCATTTTTGTGTAATTGTGTTGTCAGCACATTCAACTAAGTAATGAACAAAGTATTTAATATTTCATTCATTCAGATCTAAAATGTCTTATTTTTGTGTTCCCTTTATTTTTTTGAGCAGTGTAGATTAACAGAGTTGGAAGGGACCTTGTAGGTCATCTAGTCCGGGGTTTGCCAACCTTTTGGAGCTCAGGGACCACCAAACTCATAATTTTAGATCCCATGGACCACTAACCGGTTTTGTGGGCGTGGCTTAATTTGTGGGTGTGGCTTGGTGGTCATGTGACTGGCTGGGTATGGCTTGTATGCAAATATTATAAATATTTATATAAATATTGATTTTTTTATTAAAAAAGAGCAACTTTTAGCCAAAATCAGGCAAAGCAGGCAGATTGAGTTGCTCACAGAATCATTCAGTGATCTATCTATCTGCCATCGGCTAGCTCAGTCTCTCAAATTTGCTTGCCGTGAGTCTGCACTGAATTTGCTTGCAAGCAAACCTTCAGTCCTAAAGGAGGTTCAGTTGTACTTAAAAGCAGAACCGAAGATATAAAGACTAGCTGGAAAGCAAGAAATTCAACCATTTCCTGTTTCCTAGCTAATCTAAATCTCCCGGCACAGAGAACAGATGATGGTTGGAAAAAGGGAAAATAGAAATTTAGCAGGCAAGTTTGCTGGATAAGGAGTGAGTAGGCGGGGAGGGTTCCCACGGGCCATGTGGGCAGTGCAGCCTTGTGTTTCTGCGCAGCCTGGATTAATTGCTTTGGGGGGATGTTCTTGGGGGGAGAACACCAAAATTTTCTCACAGCCCACCAATGGCATGTGTGCCGCAGGTGACACGCAGAGCCATTTGTGCCGGCACCTGAGCTGCAGGCAAACTTACCTCACTGCACACGCGTGCGCCTCACCGCTGATTTTGGGTCAGTTTGAGGCCTGTTTTTTGGCCTCCCAGAGGCTTGAGGAAAGCTTTGCAGGCTTCTGCAGGCTTTGCAGGCCGAAAACTAGGCCCGTTCCATCACTTCCTGTTTTTCCAAAAATATCGGGAGTGATAAAACAGGGCTAGTTTTCGGCCCGCAAAGCCTGCAAAAGTCTTCCTCAAGCTTCCAGAAGGCCGAAAATCAGCTGTGAGGTGCAGAGCAGGTAAGGGGGCAGTGGGGGTGGGTGGTTGGGGATAGTGCTTGCATGTGTAGGGGGTGTGGGGGGGACGTGCATTGCCTTCTGGGCGCGAATGTGTGAGGGTGCACACCATTTTTGGCACAGGAGCCCCAAAAGGTCAGCCACCACTGTCTAGAGTGTCCTCGGGGCTTCGAAAGGAAGACTATCAGTAGACCAATCCATATGAGCGAGCCTGTCCAAACTTTCGGGCAACTTGGGCAAGGGGAGGGAGATCTTGAAGCGGGCACCCTCCGGTTATCCAGACTGGCCTCTTACCTTCCAGAGAGCGGGCCTTCAGCTCCCCTTTGGTTTTCTCCAGTTCCTGGCGCAAAGTCCGGTTTTGCTGCTCGGCTTCCTGCAACTGTCTTTGGGGGACACCACGAAGGTGGGAAGAGAAGGGGGAAGGGTTACCTGGGGAGGGGGGACAACGGCCCCCTGGGACTCCCACTCCCATCATCCCTTGCCCCAGGCCACGTTGAAGTCCTTGCCCAAGTGTATTCCTTCTCCTGCTCCTTCCCAGAAGCACAGGTAGTCCTCAAACTTACAACCACAATGGAGCCCCAATTTTCCATTGCTATCCAAGATAGAGGTTTAGTGAGTTTTGCCCCCTTTGGGGCTCCAGTTGTTAAGTGAATCAGTGCAGTTGTTCAGTCAGTAACATGGTTATTAAGAAGGGTTGCCATCTGGCCGTTCTTCCGGCCAAATTCAAGAAATCTGGCCATATTTTTATCTGCTTGGCCGTGGAAAAAATGATGTCTCCGGGGAAATTTGGCCGTACAAAAGTTGCTTGGCCGTGAAATCGGCCAGATCTCTCCTTCCCTCGTGCATGCGCATCACCATGAGCAAAAAATAATTTGGCCGAATTTGGCCGTATTTTGACTTGAGTTTGGCCGCAGAGCCAAACTGCGATCTGGCAACCCTGTTATTAAGTCACTCTGGCTTCCCCATTGGCTTTCCCTGTCAGAAGGTTGCAAAAGGGGATCATGTGACCCCAATATACTATGTTCTGACCCCGCTACCCAAACACGACAAACCTCTGACATGAACTCCAAAGATTCCTCCCGCCGCAGGCTAACAAGTCCATCCATCCGGAAAATGAATCGTTGTCTGCCACACCTATTTGTCTCCACCCCCCCTGCCTTTGATCCCAGAGCTAGGATGGGGCTTTGCTAGCAGTGGTGGCTCTTTTATCCCAAGGACTGGCCCATAGATTTCCATTGCTCTCCTCTCCTCTGCTTTCTGCATCAGACACTGGGCCCAGCTATTCCTCCTCTTCTTCATCAACCACCTCCAGACCCAGGGGGTATGGACTCCCCATCTGAGGGCTGACAACAGGCCAGGGGCTCTCTCTCTCCCTCTCCACCCCATCTATCCATCTATCTCTCCCATCTCTCTGTCCATCTCTCTTTCTCTTTCTCTCTCTCTCTCCCTCTCCACCCCATCTATCCATCTATCTCTCCCATCTCTCTGTCCATCTCTCTCTCTCTCCCTCTCTCTCTCTTTCTTTCTCTCTCTCTCTTTCTCTCTCTCTTTCTTTCTCTCTCTCTTCCTCTCTCTCTCTTCCTCTCTCTCTTTCTTCCTCTCTCTCTCTCTCTCTCTCTTTCTCTCTCTTCCTCTCTCTTCCTCTCTCTCTCTTTCTCTCTCTCTCTCTTTCTCTCTCTCTCTTCCTCTCTCTTTCTTTCTCTCTCTTTCTTTCTCTCTCTCTCTCTCTCTCTTTCTCTCTCTCTTCCTCTCTCTCTTTCTTTCTCTCTCTCTCTCTCTTCCTCTCTCTCTCTTTCCCTCTCTCTTTCTATCTCTCTCTTTCTTTCTCTCTCTTTCTTTCTCTCTCTCTCTCTCTTTCTCTCTCTCTTCCTCTCTCTCTTTCTTTCTCTCTCTCTCTCTCTTCCTCTCTCTCTCTTTCCCTCTCTCTTTCTATCTCTCTCTTTCTTTCTCTCTCTTTCTTTCTCTCTCTCTCTCTCTCTTTCTCTCTCTCTTCCTCTCTCTCTTTCTTTCTCTCTCTCTCTCTCTTCCTCTCTCTCTCTTTCCCTCTCTCTTTCTATCTCTTTCTTTCTCTCTCTCTCTTTCTTTCTCTCTCTCTCTCTCTTTCTTTGTCTCTCTCTCTTTGTCTCTCTCTCTTTCTCTCTCTCTCTCTCTCTCTCTCTGTGCCAGCTCCATTCCCTCTTGGAGCTCCCAGGTTGCCCTGATGCTGACCCCGACTCCTGGTCTGCCTCCTCCTCTTCCTCTGATTCGGCTGCCGGAGGCGCTGGCAGCCGAGAGGCCACAACACCCTGCAACCGTCGTAAGTACATGCCAGTTGCCAAGTGTCTGAATGGGGACCATGGTCGTAAATGTGAAAAAAGGGTCCTAGGTCATTTTGCTCGTTTATATCTTGGAATGGTCACTAAGTGAACGGTTGTAAAGTCGAGGACTACCTGTATGTCTCTGAATCTCGGCAGTATGCCGAGAGTCTAAAGGGGCACCGGATGCTTGCCGGGCTCAGCTGCCTCTGCGGAAGAAGGGCTGCGTGAGCGGGAGGGCCGGGAGGAGGTATCACCCACCGTTCCAGGCCCACGTGGGCCGCCTTCAGCTGCTCCAGCTCCGTCTGGACGCTCTGCTTGGCCCAGATCTCAGCCTCTAAGGCCGACTGAAGCTCCAACTTGGCCGAGGCCTCCAACTTCTGCAGCCGCCGAGCTTTCCAGAGGGCATCCTGCAGGGGGGAAGGAAGGCAGAGGGAGGGGAGTAGTTGGTAAGAGAGCCAGGCTTGGTCTGGTGGGGCTGGGGGCAAAAGGGAGATGGGGGGGAGGGGTGTCGCACAAGGCACTGTCCACGGTTGCCCCCTGAAGGCGCTTTCGGGCTGGTGGGCCAAACGGTAGAGCTGGCCCTGGGCGGCGTAGCTGGGCAGCAAAGGTTTTGCTGGTAGATGTGCCCCCCGCCCACCCCAATATGGGAAGACTGACTGGGATTGGGAGTGAGCAAAGGAGGAGAGAAAAAGGGGGGAAAAAAGGAAAGAATGAAGGGAGAAGAGGGAGGGAGAGAAAGGAGGAAAGAATGAAGGAAGAGAGGGAGGGAGGGAGGGAGAGAAGGAAACAGGGAAGCAATGAAGGAAAAAAGAAAGGGAGGAGGGAAGGAAGGGAAAAAAGGAGGGAAGGAAAGAATGAAGGAAGGAAAAAGGGAAAGAATGAAGGGAGAGAGGGAGGGAGGAAATAAGGAAAGAAAAAGAAGGAAGGAAGATATAGGTTGGAGGGAGGAAAAAAAGGAGAGAAGGGAAGAAGGAAGGAAGGAAAAAGGGAAAGAATGAAGAAAGAAGAGGGAGGAAGGAAATAAGGAAAGAAAAAGAAAGGAAGGAAGATATAGGTTGGAGGGAGGAAAAAAAGGAGAGAAGGGAAGAAGGAAGGAAGGAAAAAGGGAAAGAATGAGGAAAGAAGAGGGAGGAAGGAAAGAAAAAGAAGGAAGGAAGATATAGGTTGGAGGAAGAAAGGAAAGGGAGGGAGGGAGGGAGGGCCTGGCATCAAAGACCCTGATCGGATTCCCCTCCATCCAGTGACAAGGGGGGGGGGTCACTTCTCCGCCCCCAGGACCCTCTTACCGGGCTCTTGGGCCCCGGGCTCTGTGCCCCCGCCTGCTTCAGGGCCTCCATCTCGTCCATCATGCGAGTCGCCACGGCCTGCAGGTACCCCCGGGACTCCTTCTCATCGCTCACCCTGGGGAGGGGAGGGGAAGGACAAAAGGGCCAGGGGAGGTCAGGGGAATCACCTGGGGGGGGGAAGGGTAAATCATTCGGCCCTTCCCTGCTCCTCCCCCCCTTCCCCCTCCCTTAATGACTGCATTGCTTAGTGACGAGAAGTTCCGGTCCCAATTGTGGCCGTTAAGTCTGACTTCAGTTCATTTCCCCCAAGATACTACTAAAGTTATAATCCTGGGATTGGAGGGGAAAGTACCACGTAGAACCTGATTTAAAAGATGCATGTGCTACGTGGTTGTTAGGAGATGATTATTATAAATATTTAAGGGGATAATTAAAAGTTAAATGGTTATTGGGATTTAAAGGGGAATTTATTAAATGATATTTAAGCTATTGGGAGGGGGGGCACACTCGAATTGGTAACTGTAGGGGGAATTTCTGTTTTGAAAGGAGGTGGGATTTTTGAAACAATGAAAGAAGAATATGCGATGAAAATTGGGAATGTGACAGGCAAAAAGTACAAGCATAAATGAATAGGAAGATATGAGAAATGATTTAAAATTAAAAGAAACGGGTTAAGAAATGAATTGAAAAATGTGTAAAATAAGCCCGAGGAAAATATTTGAGGGAAAGTAATAGAAAATGTGTAAAGTAGAGGTAAGATACGAAATTAAATGTGAAAGATGAATATGTAATCAAAGACACGGCTGTATGGAAATGTAAAAACCTAGAATCATGTTGTTCATTTAAAAAATATGTTTTTTTTTTAATGTGGAAAACTGAAATAAAATTATATATATATATATATATATATATATATATATTTGTTTTCTTAAGTTTTCACGGGTACTTACATGTCTGACATTCAGCTTTGTTCGGGTATTTTCCCACGTGGTGCTTTTAAAGTTGTAGCAACGTTTCAGCAGAATCTCATCTGCCATCATCAGGCTTCTGTATGGTGTTTGTCTGTGAGTCAGACTTTTACAGTGGTTTCAGATTTAAATTTGGGGCAGCCTATTGCTGTGTCAGAATGGTTTTTTCTTCCTCCTGATTGGTTGAGAGTCTTGGTCTGTGTTTATTGGTCTTGGAGTTTGCTGTGTTCTGCTTCTAATATCTTCTGTCTGTTTTTTTTTTTTGGGGGGGGCTCTTTTTGTATCTTGATTGGCTGGCAACATTGTGTTACTTTATTGGAGGCCTTTAGTGCAGCTTGGCTTCGGGTAAATGGACGGGTATCATTAGTTAGGAAGCTGGGTTTCATCTGGGTGCCTGGTTGGGGTGTGTTTGAGCTGGAGGTATCAGGGGGGATCTGTTTGTGCCCAGGTGTTTGCCTGGCTTGTGGTGTGGAGATTTTTTTGTTTGTGAGTGCAGGCTTCCAAATGATTGACAGCCTGGTGGAATCCTGTACAGAAGCCTGACGATGGCAGACGAGACTCTGCTGAAACGCCGCCACAACCCCAAAAGCACAACTACCATGGCGTGGGAAAACACCCGAACAAAGCCGAATGCCAGACATATATATACATATATATATATATATATATACACATATATATATACATATACATACATACATATACATATACATATATATATATATCTGGCATCCAGCTCCGCCCGGGCACCCTCCCACGCCACAGCAGTGGTGCTTCCAAAGCTGTAGCAACGCTTCAGCAGAATCCCATCTGCCATCATCAGGCTTCTGTACAGTGTTTGTCTGTGAGTTAGACTTTTACAGTGGTTTCAGATTTAAATTTGGGGCAGCCTATTGCTGTGCCAGAATGGTTTTTTCTTCCTCCTGATTGGTTGAGAGTCTTGGTCTGTGTTTATTGGTCTTGGAGTTTGCTGTGTTCTGCTTCTAATATCTTCTGTCTGTTTTTTGGCTCTTTTTGTATCTTGATTGGCTGGCAACATTGTGTTACTTTATTGGAGGCCTTTAGTGCAGCTTGGCTTCGGGTAAATGGACGGCTATCATTAGTTAGGAAGCTGGGTTTCATCTGGGTGCCTGGTTGGGGTGTGTTTGAGATGGAGGTATCAGGGGGGATCTGTTTGTGCCCAGGTGTTTGTCTGGCTTGTGGTGTGGAGATTTTTTTATTTGTGAGTGCAGGCTTCCAAATGATTGACAGCCTGGTGGAATCATCTCTTCTGTTCATGCTTTCTGGTCTTTTTTCAATCTCTATGGCTTCTCTGATGATTCTGTGGCTGGGATTTTCTATAGTGGCTAGGGTTTTGGTGCCATTGAAGTTGATGCTATGACCTGTGGCTTCCATGTGTTGGATGAGTGAGGAAGTGTGTTCCAGCTTTTTGACTGCATTTTTGTGTTCATCCAGGCGGGTGCTTATTCTTCTATTGGTCTGTCCAATGTATGTGGCCGGGCATGATGCACAGGGACTTCGTATATGCCTTGGTTTTCCAGGTCAATTTTGTCTTTGGGGTTTCTGAGGATGGCTGCTATTTTTCTGTCTGTTTTGAAGGCAGTCTTGATGTGGTGTCTGTATAGTATCTTACTAATTTTGTCTGTGGTGCCTCTTATGTAGGGCAGGACAGCTGTTCCATGGGTCTGTTCATCTTCTGGGTCTCTATTATGTCTCAGTGTGTTTTTGTGGATCAAGTTGGTGATTTTGCTTTTGTGAAAGCCGTTGGCTGTCAATATTTTAGTCAGGTTGCATAGTTCAGTCTTAATGTGTGTCTTGTCTGCCAGGCGTTTGGTTCTAGTAATTAGTGTTTTAGCCACGGAGTTTATCTGTGCTGGGTGGTGGTGGGATTGGGTGTTGAGGTAGCGGTTGGTGTGTGTTTTCTTCTGGTATATGGTGTGTCCTAGTGTGCCATCTGTTTTCTTGTAGATTAGTGCATCTAGGAATGGTAGTTGTTTGTTTGTTTCTGTTTCCATGGTGAACTTGATTTTGGGGTGTGCACTGTTTAGGTGTGTTAGGAAATTGTTTAGGTTTTCTTGTCCATGGGGCCAAATCACGAATGTGTCATCGATATATCTTAACTATAGTTTGGGTTTGAGGATGGCATTGGCCAGGGCTCTGGATTCGAATTCTTCCATGAACAGGTTTGCAATGACAGGTGACAGTGGTGATCCCATGGGGGCTCCTTCAATTTGTTTGTATCTTTGTCCTTTGTATATGAATATATATATAATAACCTGTATATATATATATAACCAGCCACATAAGCAAAGAGATCCAACACACGAGAGAAATCATACCCAGAGACGAGAGAAATCATACCCAGAGAGAAATCTTCCAGATGCCCCAAACTATACGGCCTCCCAAAAATACACAAAGAAGGCATACCTCTTAGACCCATAGTCAGCTCCAGAGGAGCACCACTACAAAACCTAGCTAAACACCTAGCAAAAGAGCTACAGCCCCATGCTGAAACAGCAGCTTCTCATGTACAAAACTCATACCACTTCTTGGAAATGATCAAAGATCTACAAATGGAGCAAGAAGATCTGCTTGTAAGTTTTGACGTGGTTTCACTATTCACTCAAGTCCCGATAAAAGAGACCCTTGAAATCATCAAAAATAAATACCAACCAGCTAAACACCTTATGGAACTAACAGAACACTGCTTAACCAACACATATTTCATATACAAAGGACAAAGATACAAACAAATTGAAGGAGCCCCCATGGGATCACCACTGTCACCTGTCATTGCAAACCTGTTCATGGAAGAATTCGAATCCAGAGCCCTGGCCAATGCCATCCTCAAACCCCAACTATGGTTAAGATATATCAATGACACATTCGTGATTTGGCCCCATGGACAAGAAAACCTAAACAATTTCCTAACACACCTAAACAGCGCACACCCCAAAATCAAGTTCACCATGGAAACAGAAACAAACAACTACCATTCCTAGATGCACTAATCTACAAAAAAACAGATGGCACACTAGGACACACCATATACCAGAAGAAAACACACCAACCGCTACCTCAACGCCCAATCCCACCACCACCCAGCACAGATAAACTCCGTGGTTAAAACACTAATTACTAGAACCAAACGCCTGGCAGACAAGACACACATTAAGACTGAACTATGCAACCTGACTAAAATATTGACAGCCAACGGCTTCCACAAAAGCAAAATCACCAACTTGATCCACAAAAACACACTAAGACATAATAGAGACCCAGAAGATGAACAGACCCATGGAACAGCTGTCCTGCCCTACATAAGAGGCACCACAGACAAAATTAGTAAGATTCTATACAGACACCACATCAAGACTGCCTTCAAAACAGACAGAAAAATAGCAGCCATCCTCAGGAACCCCAAAGACAAAATTGACCTGGAAAACCAAGGCATATATGAAGTCCCCTGTGCATCATGCCCGGCCACATACATTGGACAGACCAATAGAAGAATAAGTACCCGCCTGGATGAACACAAAAATGCAGTCAAAAAGCTGGAACACACTTCCTCACTAGTCCAACACATGGAAGCCACAGGTCATAGCATCAACTTCAATGGCACCAAAACCCTAGCCACTATAGAAAATCCCAGCCACAGAATCATCAGAGAAGCCAAAGAGATTGAAAAAAAGACCAGAAAGCATGAACAGAAGAGATGATTCCACCAGGCTGTCAATCATTTGGAAGCCTGCACTCACAAACAAAAAAATCTCCACACCACAAGCCAGGCAAACACCTGGGCACAAACAGATCCCCCCTGATACCTCCAGCTCAAACACACCCCAACCAGGCACCCAGATGAAACCCAGCTTCCTAACTAATGATAGCCGTCCATTTACCCGAAGCCAAGCTGCACTAAAGGCCTCCAATAAAGTAACACAATGTTGCCAGCCAATCAAGATACAAAAACAGCCCCCCCCCCCAAAAAAAAAACAGACAGAAGATATTAGAAGCAGAACACAGCAAACTCCAAGACCAATAAACACAGACCAAGACTCTCAACCAATCAGGATGAAGAAAAAACCATTCTGACACAGCAATAGGCTGCCCCAAATTTAAATCTGAAACCACTGTAAAAGTCTGACTCACAAACACCATACAGAAGCCTGATGATGGCAGATGAGATTCTGCTGAAACGTTGCTACAACTTTAAAAGCACCACGTGGGAAAATACCCGAACAAAGCTGAATGCCAGACATGTAAGTACCCGCGAAAACTTAAGAAAACAAATATCAAACCTCTACGGGGAGGGAATAAACAACCAGATCAAAACCTACGAGAAACTGGAAATTAAAAGAGCAGTAATACTATGTGACCTCCAATTCCTACGCAGCTGCAGAGACAACAATACTACACCAACCTGCTTCAAATTAACATTTCATCAAAGCACAGCAGCCACTAAACGTATCCTGAAAAGAACTGAAATGGCTCTACTAAGGAACGAGCTCCACAGTAAGAGATTCCAATTAGATCAGTTAAACAAAGATTTGCTAGCACTACACCTGGAATTGAGCAGCAAAATCCACCCTCTACTTTGGGACAAGATAAAACAACTTACAACTTGGAGAGCTGAATCTGCAAACATTTACAAACAGGAAAAGCTCTTGAAAAAATTAAAGAAATTAGAACATGACAAGAAAACCCCCAAAAACTCACAACAACACCTGAAACAATTAGTGTACAATGTTTCCAACAGAGAACTCACCAAAACAGAAACAGAAGTCCTAACCAAAGGATTCAATTATGCTATAGCACCCCAAAAAATCCCCACAGAATCCATCATATGTGCAGTAGAATCCAGCCTAACTAAATTAAATACAGATGAAGCTGATAAAATAAGACACCAAGTTACCAACATTCTATGCACAAGCAAACCACCCAAAAGCAACTTACAGCAAAATGAAATTAAAGCGCTACAAACCCTGAAAAGAGACAGCAGCATAATCATCCTCCCAGCAGATAAAGGGAATGCCACTGTAGTAATGGACAGAAAAGACTATGAAACTAAGTTGACAGACCTACTCCAAGACTCCACATACAAACCCATAAACACAGACCCAACCACATATCTGGAAAAATTAACCAAGAAGAAAATTATAACCAGCCACATAAGCAAAGAGATCCAACACACGATCATACCCAGAGAGAAATCTTCCAGATGCCCCAAACTATACGGCCTCCCAAAAATACACAAAGAAGGCATACCTCTCAGACCCATAGTCAGCTCCAGAGGAGCACCATAGAAACCCAGAAGATGAACAGACCCATGGAACAGCTGTCCTGCCCTACATAAGAGGCACTACAGACAAAATTAGTAAGATTCTATACAGACACCACATCAAGACTGCCTTCAAAACAGACAGAAAAATAGCAGCCATCCTCAGGAACTCCAAAGACAAAATTGACCTGGAAAACCAAGGCATATATGAAGTCCCCTGTGCATCATGCCCGGCCACATACATTGGACAGACCAATAGAAGAATAAGCACCCGCCTAGATGAACACAAAAATGCAGTCAAAAAGCTGGAACACACTTCCTCACTTGTCCAACACATGGAAGCCACAGGTCATAACATCAACTTCAATGGCACCAAAACCCTAGCCACCATAGAAAATCCCAGCCACAGAATCATCAGAGAAGCCATAGAGATTGAAAAAAGACCAGAAAGCATGAACAGAAGAGATGATTCCACTAGGCTGTCAATCATTTGGAAGCCTGCACTCACAAACAAAAAAAATCTCCACACCACAAGCCAGGCAAACACCTGGGCACAAACAGATCCCCCCGATACCTCCAGCTCAAACACACCCCAACCAGGCACCCAGATGAAACCCAGCTTCCTAACTAATGATAGCCGTCCATTTACCCAAAGCCAAGCTGCACTAAAGGCCTCCAATAAAGTAACACAATGTTGCCAGCCAATCAAGATACAAAAAGAGCCCCCCCCCAAAAAAAAACAGACAGAAGATATTAGTAGCAGAACACAGCACACTCCAAGACCAATAAACACAGACCAAGACTCTCAACCAATCAGGAGGAAGAAAAAACCATTCTGACACAGCAATAGGCTGCCCCAAATTTAAATCTGAAACCACTGTAAAAGTCTGACTCACAAACACCATACAGAAGCCTGATGATGGCAGATGAGATTCTGCTGAAACGTTGCTACAACATCTTCAGGCTTGTGTCTTCAGCTCTGTGCTTCTCAGAGTGATGTGAGCTTGCAGCTGCTTCTTCCTTTTAACTGCTAGTGGGGGTGTGACTTGATTGGGTGGGGGCTTGGCTGTGTTCTGATTGGGTGGGGGGGTGTTCTCATTGGATGGGGGTTTGACTGTGTTCTGATTGGGTGGGGGATTGGCTGTGTTCTGATTGGCTGGAGGCATGTTCTGTTCAGGTGGGGGCTTGGTTGTGCTCAGGTTAGTCTTAGTTGCTGGGGGATTTGAGATGGTGAGCTGTGATCTTGCTGTTTGGCTTCGAGTTCGTGGTCGTGCTGCATCTTCATGGTGGGGGTCAGTTCGCTTCATAACCTGAGCACAACCAAGCCCCCACCTGAACAGAACATGCCTCCAGCCAATCAGAACACAGCCAAACCCCCAACCAATGAGAACACACCCCCACCCAATCAGAACACAGCCAAGCCCCCACCCAATCAAGTCACATCCCCACTAGCAGTTAAAAGGAAGAAGCAGCTGCAAGCTCACATCACTCTGAGAAGCACAGAGCTGAAGACACAAGCCTGAAGATGATGAATGAGACTTCATCGAAACGTTGCCCAGATACTTCCAATCTTATGCGGGAGAAAACCCGAATAACCAAACACCCACATACAAATACCCGCGAGAACCTCAGAAAACATATATATATATATATATATATATATATATATATATATATATATATATATATATATATATATATATATATATATATATATAAAAAAATCTAAAATTGTAATCCCTCCCCTGCCTCCCCACCAGCTGAGGTCTCTCCACATCTTGTTCAGAACTACAAATCCCAGAATCCTGCTGGATAAGGCCACACAAGAGGTTGGACTCCTTTAAGGGTTAGAAGAAAAGGCAATCTGCTCATCCTCAGAGGCAACCTTGCCAATGCAAAACTCGGGAGGGATCCTCTCACCACTTCAAAATGTTGGCGATCTGAGTCTCCCAGTTGGTGAAGGCGGCTCTGTGGAATTCAGACGGGCAGCTCCCCGGTCCCGGGTGCAAGGCGTCGTTCCCCTGAGAATCCACCTGTTGCAAACCAGGAAAGAAGCCAAACGCGGCCTTTAAAAGAGACATTGGGGGTACAGTGGGGAAGGGGATAGAGCAGGAGTGGGGTGTCCTGGGTTCAAGTCCCACTCTGTTGTGGCCTGTTGGCCGCCGGCCTGTCCGGCATCCAAACTGGAGGAGGAGGAGACATGGGAGTCAGGTTCAACATCCAGGCAACTGTGTTGTGGTTCGCCGATAGCAGGTGCGGATGGCTGAGGTCTCGGAGAGCGAGGACTCAGATGAGGGGCCTGCGTGTGAGGCAGGGATGGGGCCAGGACCATCAGGGAGTAGAGATTGTGGAAGCTGGCAGCAGTGAGGAAGAGGACCCCGAGAAGCCTGTGCCCAGGGTGGGTGCATGCAAGGCTGCTTGAAGGAAAGAGCAGCTGCAGCAGCACAGGTGACTCGGGAGTAAGGCTGCAAGGCAATGGCCCCTCCCTTAAGGGATAAAAGCCAGCTGAGAAACCGGAGTTCTTTGCAGGAAGCAAAGAAGTTTTTGCCCTCAAGCCCTGTGGATGTTTGGAATATCTTGGTTGGTGTTTGGAAACTCTTTGTGTTTGAAATATTTCTTGGCAACCTAATCTAGTGTTCTTGGCAGCCTTGCACCACCTTGGCAAGGCTTGTTCTTATCAGAGACAATGAGTTTGAAACAGCCTTTTAACCAGGAAGGAACGGAATCCGTAAAGAATCATTAAAAGGTTTTGCTGTTACCTCCATCTGGTATTTGTTTCCTTGGAACAAGGTTTGTGTCAGAACAAACAGAGCTCTGAGGGGGAAGAAGGAATGGAACTGGCAGAGAGAGAGAGAGAGAGAGAGGGAGAGAGGGAGGGAGGGAGAGAGAGAAGTGGGAGCCTGGGCCATCTGTGAGCAATTTCCAACGGTCACACTCAATCACAAGAGCTCAGCTGATGCTGCATCAGACTTTCTCAGGCCAGCCTTCCTCACAGGGTTGTTGTTGTGGAGCAATGTGGCAGGTGAACGCCCCATTTCATGCTCCTGGAGAAAAAGGGATGGGGGGGGGGCAGGTAGGGGAGATAGATAATTTGGGAAACCATAAAATACCCAGGCATTTGAGGCATGTCTACCTGGTCACAAGAAGGCCGGGAGATGCCGCTATTGTTCGTGGCTGCTTGGCTTCCTCTGCAGGGCTCCATATTTTCACACCTAGGCAGAAAAACAACCCCGTTCATTTTACAAATAGCCCCTCTGTTTGGGACTGCAGCGGCCCGGGGTCTCCAAGGTCTTCAACTTTGGAAAACTTTTAAGACTTGTGGTTGGCTGGGGGAATTCTGGGAGTTGAAGTCCCCAAGTCTTTAAAGTTGCCAAAGGTTGGAGACGCCTGATCACAACTTCCATCTCTTTAAACCATGGGGTCATTAAGTGAGACCTTGTATGAGCACGCCCAATATCATGGTCATGAAGGGAATCCTGATTTCCCCTTTATGGAAAATCAGCTGGGAAGGTGGCCAATGAGTGACCCCAAGGTGCCCCCTCTTTCCTCTTGCCGGCCTCGCGCATCATCTCATTCGGCTGCTCACCGCTGCCTCCTGGCTTTCTCCAGCTGCTCCTGCAGTTGGGCCACCTCCTCCGTCAGAGCCTCGACCTGCCGTCCCTTGGCTTGCAGCTCCTCCTTCCAAGGCCCGCACGGCTCCGGACGTTTCCTGGAGCTGGACCGCTTGAAGATGGCCGTGCTTGGCTTTGCCTGCAAAGAGAACCCCACATCGATGCAGCGTGGCGGCTAATGCCGCCGTTTAGGACCGAGGTCCTCTGGCATCTGCACAGCCCTACCCGTAGCTCCTCCAGTTCTTCTTTCAACTTCCGCATTTGCTGCTCCGCTCTTTCCCGTCCCTTTCGCTGCTTGGTCACCTCACCCACCAGGTTTTCGATCCGGAGCTCCAGCTGTGGGAAGAGAAGAGGTTTCTCTTGGGTTTTGTAGGGAAGGTGGTTTATGGGGCAGCATCTTGTGGTGGTGGTTAGCCGGCAGCAGGTACGGATGGCTGAGGAGAGCGAGCGCTCAGATGAAGGGCCAGGACCATGAGGGAATGGACTACTGCCTTCAGAGACTGTGCGGGCTGGCAGTAGCAATGAGGAGGCTCCTGAGGAGCCTGTGCCAAGTGCGTATGCATACAGGACTGCTCGCAGGAAAGAGCAGCTACAAGGGCACGGGCGACTTGGGAGTAAGGCTGCAAGGTAATGGCCCCCTCCTTCAAGAGGATAAAAGGCAGCTGTGAAGAGAATGTTCTTTGCAGGAAACAAAGACATTTTGAAACTCAGCCTTGTGGACATTACAGTTGGTATTTGAAGACTCTTATCTGTTGTTTTTTGGCAGCCTTGCAAAAACTTGGCAAGGCTCTTTCTTGTCAGAGCTAATTCGTGGGAAGTAGCCTTTTATCTGTGAAGAAACAGGTTTCCTACATGAAACATTAAAAGATTGTGCTGCTGCCTCTGTCTTGTGTTTGCTCTCTTGGAACCAGGTTTGGGTCAGAACCCTTGTCTATTCCTGCATCCCAATCTGGGATGCTCCTGGATGCCTCCTTGAGCAGGGGACTCCACCTGGGTGATCCACCTGTCTTCAGGTAGAAAAAAGGTAAAGATTTCCCCTGTCCAGTCCTGACCGACTCTAAGGGGCAGGGTGCATCTTTGTTTCCTGGCCAATTGTTTGAAGACACTTCCATGGTCATGTGGCTGGCATGAGTATATTCCTAGGCACATGGAACACTGTTATCTTCCCACTGAAAAGTTACCTACAGGTGGTTCTTAACTTATGACCACAGCTGAGCCCAAAATTTCTTGTCAGCTTTGGAAGCCGTAGTAGCACCAGCAGCTTCCACACTGCCACATTCGTTGAGCGTGGGAAGTTGGGAGGGGGAGGATCTCATGGAGTGCATGGAGTTTAGACATAATAGCACTTTTCTTTACATTCAAGGTCATGTTATTTCTGCACCTGGTGAAGGGATGCCTCAAGTTGGGACGGATGGTGATTGGGACATGTGATGCAATGATGGATGCGCGGGGTGAATTTGTGATTTTTAATTATTGAAGGAATACCCAGAACTCTCAGATTTAGGTTTTCCCAGATGTGCCGGGAACAACTTTTCCAATAAAAAAAAACTTTGAGAAAATGCCTGTCTCGGAGTTTTGGATTGTGTCAGCCTAAGTTTGATTGATTGACTGATTGATTTTATATTAGCAATAGCCCTTAGACTTATATACCGCTTCGTGGTGCTTTTACAGCCCTCTCTAAGCGGTTTACAGAGTCAGCCTCTTGCCCCCAACAATCTGGATCCTCATTTTATCAACCTCGGAAGGACGGAAGGCTGAGTCAACCTTGAGCCTGGTGGGATTCGATCTGCCAAATTGCAGTAGGAGTAGCTTGCAGTACTGCACTCTAACCACTGCGCCACTAAGGCGCCTTTATATTGCCACCTATTTGCCCAGGGCGACTTGAGGCGGCTTACAGAATGGAAAAAAATATTATTTAAACAAAGAAAACAATAAAAACTAACAAAAAGAATCAAATAAATTAATAAAGTACAACAGAGCAAAATCTGGAAAATCAATCAATCAATCAATCACCCCCAACTCCCATCTCCTGCCCTGACGACAGCAGATCCTACAAAGTCCTTTGATGGGCTCCATCCCACTCTGGGTTCCCCAGGCCCACTGGCAGAACCAGGTCTTCAGTGCCTTCTGGAAGAGAATCAGAGTGGGGGCCAGTCTAATCTCTGGGGGGATGAGGTTCCAGAGAGAGGGGGTCACCACGGAGAAAGGCCCTTCCTCTGGGTCCCCATCAGGGGTATCTTCTTCAGGGATGGGAAATGATTTTGGCTGGAACTCTGACATTTCTGTCACTAAGTGAGACAATTGCTAAGTTGCCCTCTCCCCTCTTTGGAAGAGCTTCATAGCTCCCACTGCCTAAAGAAAGTTCAAAGCTTCCTTAAAGATCCACCTCACCCTAATATTACCATAAATATTACCATCTGGCAGGCGGTACAGGGTAATAATAAAAACAAGGACAAATAGGCTGAAAAACAGCTTCTATCCCAGGGCCGTAACTCTACTGAATTCTACTGTCTAGCGCAATATTAATGCTATTTCAGGGATTTTCAATTCAGTTGTATATAGAATGTGAAGGATGGGTGTTTGTGTTTATTTTCATAGTCATAAATTGTACACCGAAGATGGTATTTAATTTTGTTGTACGAGGTGCAATGGCAATAAAGGAAAGGAAAGTGATATTTCCTGCATTTTATGGCCTTTCTTGCCACAGTCGTTAAGTAAAACGCTGCATTTCTTAACTTAGCAACCCGGTTGCCAAAGGGGATCAGGGACAATGCAACCATCATAAATGGTTGGACAACCAGACAATGCAATCATCATAAATATGAGTTAGTGGCCACATGTCCAAATTTTGATCACGTCACCATGAAGATGTTTGCGATTGTTGTAATTGTGAGAAATGGTCAAAATCACTTTTCTCGGTGCCGCTGTAACTTCGAATGATCGCTAAACAAATCATTGTAAACCTGGCATTATCCATGTTTATATCACTGGACTGGACCAGGGGTCGCCAATCTTTTGGACCTCAGGGACCACCAAAGTCATAATTTTAAATCCCGCGGACCAGAGACCCTGGGAAACCCCCCAAAAAGTCTGCAGGAAAATTCCCCATCCCGTTTTCCTACTGATTGACCATTCTTTATTCGGGATCTCCAGCTCCATTCTCAGGGGGGGAGAGAGAGAGAGAGAGAGAGACTTTTGGCTTGATGCAAGGAAAGCAGCAGAAATCTTTCTTTCGCTCCTCTGCCAGAAATGAGTCTTTGTCGGCGCAGCCTCTTGGAGCAGGAGGCCTTGCAAGGTCCCAAAGACTCATTTCTGGCGGAGTTTGGGGGAGAGAAAGAAAGACTTTGGCTGCTTTCCTTGTATGCAGCTAAAAGCAGAAGAAAGAAGTGGAAAGAAGCAGCCTGGTGGCCAGGCGAGGTGCATGGGTCGTGTGGGGCACATTCCCCTCTCTCCGCCTTTTTCCCCCTCCCCTCACTACCTTGTGTTATTCACAATGCAAGCGATGCAAGCCTTGTGTTCCCACGAGCCACGTGGGCGGCACAGCCTTGTGTTCCCGCACAGCCTGGATTAATTGCTTTGGGGGTGACATTCCTCTGCGGACCACCAAAATTTTCTCACAGACCACCCAGTGGTCCCTGGCCCACCAGTTGGCAACTACCGGACTGGACTACAGCTCCCATCTTCCCCAACCCCCCTGGAGAAGAGTTGGTCCTTCTGACCATTGGAAATCAGGGTGGAAATCAGGAGTCCTCGGTTGTCCACTGAGCTTGGTGGGTTTTCTCGCAGACCTTTCATTACCGAGCTAAGTAACATCATCAGAACTAGAAGGGAGTGAGTTTTGCTCTCTTTTTACATACTAACGGGTTGCCCTGTCGGTGAGAGTTCCTGGTGGTTGTTTTATACTGTTAGCTTGTTTGTCTGACTTGTACATAAATCGGGAACAAACACTACTCCCTTTAACAATGATGATGTCACCTAGTTATAATGAAACATCAGCAAGGAAACAGCCAAGCTCAGAGTGTCAAGTCATAAAACATTCCTATTCCTGTTTTCAAGTTGCCATAAATAAAGGTGGATGGGTGGAAATCCGAAGGAGCAGTAAGGCAGTTTAAAACCAGAAGTACCTTCCACCCTTATCTTAAAAAGATGTAGCTGGACTACTGGATCTGCTACATGCAAAAATCCTTCATTGGAGAATGTGATTGATGACATCCAGCCTGTGAACGTGCTTAATTGGAGAATCTAATTTATGACACACCCAAGGAGGAGGGGGGAAACAGGGTCACAGGTGACCATAAATGACGTATGCCAGAGTTGGCTCCATTTAGGTTAATGCCGGCATGTTACTCCTAATAAATCTTTTGAATTTTTTTTGAAGCTTGGCTGGAGGCTCATGATTTAATTAGGGCAATTGCTGGAACCCTGACACAGAGAGCACCAAGGACCCCACAATTCAATCCTGAGCTACAAATATTCTTCTTTATTGATTGAGTGGAAAATCTCTACTCCAAAGGGCAGAAGGGACACCTCTGGTCCAGGGTGTTAATCAATGCAGAGCACTTAACATTCAGAACCAGAAGCTCTTGGGAAGGCCTCCAGTGAGGAGCATATGCATGTGTGCTCATGTGTGCGTGCGTGAGTGTACATGTGCAGAGAAGAAAGTACCTCCTTGCGTCCACTCTCAGTACGAGCCAGCTCCTTCCGTAGCCCTTCTACCCGTCGGGCAGCAGCTTCCGTCTCCTCCAGTCGTTCCCGCAGCAGGCGCGAGTGCCGCAGCAACTGGGCCTGCAGCTCCCCACGTTTGGCTTCGGCGCTCTGCAGTTCCTCTGCTGTCTCTCGATGGCGCTCCTGCTCCTCTTGTAGCTCCCAAGCCTGAGCCTGTAGCTGCTTCTGCAGCTCAGTCACACCCTATCACGAGAAGTCACTATCAGCACTGGAGCAGAATACCTGACCGTACAGCAAGCTCCGTCTGGGTTGCCAAATGGTAAAACACACAGGAACCAGACAGTGACAGAGCATTGACAGCTGTACAGCAGGCTCCATCTGGGTTGCCAAATGGTAAAACACACAGGAACCAGACAGTGACAGAGCATTGACAGCTGTACAGCAGGCTCCATCTGGGTTGCCAAATGGTAAAACACACAGGAACCAGACAGTGACAGAGCATTGATAGCTGTACAGCAGGCTCCGTCTGGGTTGCCAAATGGTAAAACACACAGGAACCAGACAGTGACAGAGCATTGACAACTGTACAGCAGGCTCCGTCTGGGTTGCCAAATGGTAAAACACACAGGAACCAGACATTGACAGAGCATTGACAGCTGTACAGCAGGCTCCGTCTGGGTTGCCAAATGGTAAAACACACAAGAACCAGGCTGCACAGATAGAAAATTGCACTCCAGAATGTTGAAGTTTGCCTTGCGACAAAACCACCTGGATTTGAGCAGTCCTGTGTGATATGCACAGCACTGAACTGAATTTGCACTGGCCCCTCTATAAGTGGGGCAAAATACCATGACCGAACTGTGAGTGCAGGGCAACATATAGCATTATAGTGCCAAAATAGAGTCTGTAATGGAGACTTGGCTGAATTCCTGGCTGTGACAAATGAAGCAAAAATTATCTAATTTAGACATACATTTATATTTTAAATATTATAGTTCCTATTTTGTATTTTTATCTCTTGTGTTTCTCTCAAAATGAGATGTGAACCTGCCATACGATAAATTAATGCACACCATCACTCATTCCTTGTTCATCTCTTAGCTGGATTACTGAAGTACATTTTACATGGGGCTACCCTTGAAGAGTGTTTGGAAGCTACAACTTGTACAGAATGCAGTGGTGTGACAGTTCTGGAGGCTGTTAAGGTGGTGCATATAACACCACAGTTGCACGAACTACATTGCTTACCAATTTGCTTCTGGAGCCAATTCCCATGATTTTAATTATTTCTTTAATTCTTTCTTAATTTTAATTGTTTAAAAACTTATCTGTTTACCGTTTTGTAAGCTGCCCAGAACTGCTTTACCAATGTGATAGGTGGCATATTAATGTAATCTATCTATATTAAAGAGAAAGACCACTCAGGCATCATCACAAAATTTCCAAAACCGTAAAACCTACAAACTTGAAATTTGGTACATAGGTAACTCTTGGCTTCTAGGGGCTCACTAAGAAAGGATTTTTGGAAATAACCATCAGAGCATTAGCATTTCCTACATTATTATTATTAACACGCTCTGATACTAAGGAGCTCTACTCCCCCTCCCCACCTGAAATCTCTTCCAAATGCAAAACACAAGCAGAGGAGAGGAGTTTCAGTTTCAGAGCACCAAGCAGCTTTAGTACACAACAGTTGAGCTAAGCCATGCCCAGGCTCCTTGCTGTCTCTTTCTTGCTCACACAGGAAATACTGTTTCACTTTCCAAACAGCCCTCAACTCTCTCACACACTGACAGGACGCTAGCCAGATGAACACTGATGGATGTTGGTAGGCAGAGGCAGAATTTTCCCTCCCATATTTTCTTCCCCAAAAACTATTGGCCACATAGTTTCATAGCGAAGCACGGGGATCAAGCTAGTAAAGAAATAAAAATAAAAGTACCTCCCAGGACATGTGACTTTGCCTTGTAAGAACGAGAAACTATGGAATGTAACCCTCTGTGTTTACATTGTATGACCAAATAACTTTTAAGATAAACAGAACCCGAAGGATTCCTTCGGGGAACCAGAGATTGGGGTCCACCCCACCATTTCTGAGTACTTCGCCCATCATGTTCCAACTCAAAACAGGATAGAAACAGGAATGTGACCTAGTCAGTTTCAAAAGCCTGTCTAGACAGTTTCACGGTACTGATTAGCAAACTCAAGTGGCCAGTCCTGCTTATCAGAAAGTCCATTTTTCTTTAGGCTGCTCTGAATAAATGAAACGAATAGTTTATGCCTGGTTTTCTCCAACTTGGCAACTTTAAGACTTGTGGACTTCAGCTCCCAGAATTCTCCAGCCAGCAGGGTTGGTTGGGGGAAGGATGGATGTTGAAGACCCGTGTCTTAAAAGTTACCAAAATTGGTAAACCCTGGTTTATGAGTGAAAGAATAATTGAAATTATGAAATGCATTAGTCTATATTGCCCCTTTATGCTCATCGGGCATTATTATTTCGATTCGTGACTAAATATCCTGATTTGTGTGATCACAGGATCTTATGATCAGATCAATCTGATTTCATTTCCTTGACTGCACTCTAGGAAACCCTTTGAGGCAGGGCTCTCCAACCTTGGCCCCTTGAAGCCTGGTGGACTTCAACTCCCAGAATCCCCCCAGCCAGCCACACTCATCATCTATTAAAAGATCTGCTGGCTGGGGAATTCTGGGAGTTGAAGTCCACCAGTCTTAAAGGAGCCCAGGTGTTCTAAGGCAGGGGTCTCCAACCTTGGCCCCTTGAAGACTGGTGGACTTCAACTCCGAGAATCCCCCCAACCAGCCACGCTCATCATCTATTAAAAGATCTGCTGGCTGGAGAATTCTGGGAGTTGAAGTCCACCAGTCTTAAAGGGGCCCAGGTGTTCTAAGGCAGGGGTCTCCAACCTTGGCCCCTTGAAGACTGGTGGACTTCAACTCCGAGAATCCCCCCAACCAGCCACGCTCATCATCTATTAAAAGATCTGCTGGCTGGAGAATTCTGGGAGTTGAAGTCCACCAGTCTTAAAGGGGCCCAGGTGTTCTAAGGCAGGGGTCTCCAACCTGGGCCCCTTGAAGACTGGTGGACTTCAACTCCAAGAATCCCCCCAACCAGCCACGTTCATCATCTATTAAAAGCTCTGTTGGCTGGGGAATTCTGGGAGTTGAAGTCCACCAGTCTTCAAGGGGCCCAGGTGTTCTAAGGCAGGGGTCTCCAACCTTGGCCCCTTGAAGACTGGTGGACTTCAACTCCCAGAGTTCCCCAGGCAGCAAGTCCACCAGTCTTAAAGGGGCCCAGGTTGGAGGCCTCCGCTCTGTGGGACCAAGACTGCTTTGTATACCTGAAGTGCATCCTTTTTCTCCTGTTCCAGAAACGTCAGCCGGTCCTCCAAGGCCTTCACTTGAGCCAGTGCGACGCGATTGTGATACTGTTTCTGCATCTTGTCATTCTCCAGCTGGTTTTCTGCCAGGCAGGAGAGAAAGAGAGAGGGAGGGAGAGAGAAAAAGTGAGCGGGGGGGGGGGAGAGAGAGGGAAGGACAGAGGGAGGGAGAAAAAGAGGGAGAGGGGGAGGGAGAGACAGGGAGAGAAAGAGAGGGGGAAGAGAGAGAGGGAGAGAGAAATATGTACATATAGAGAGAGACAGATAGAAAGGGAGGAAGGCAGGGAGAGCGGGAAGAGAGAGGGAGAGAGAAACGGAGAGAGGGAGGGAAATATGTACATATATATGTACAGCAAGAGTGAGGGAGGGAGAGGGAGGGAGAGAAAGAGAGGAAGAGAGAGAGGCAGAAATGTGTGCATATAGAGAGGGAGAGAGGGGGAGGAGGAAGAGAAAGAGGGAGGGAGAAAGAAATTAGGTAGATATAGATAGATGATAAATAGATAGACAGATGATAGATAGATAGATAGATAGATAGATAGATAGATAGATAGATAGATAGATAGATAGATAGACAGATGATAGATAGATAGATAGAGAGAGAGATGAGATAGATAGATAGATAGATAGATAGATAGATAGATAGATAGATAGATAGATAGATAGATAGACAGACGATAGATAGATAGATAGATAGATAGATAGATAGATAGATAGATAGATAGATAGATAGACAGATGATAGATAGAGATAGAGAGATGATAGATAGATAGATATATAGATAGATAGATAGATAGAGAAGGAGGGAGGGAGGGAGGGAAGGAGGGAGAGAAAGAGAGAACCTTAACATCCTCCTTTCAATGACCAACCTATACAGATCATGCAGGGCACAGGTAGCCCTTGACTGGGAATGATGGAGGGCGAAAAAGAAGGGGTCGGCAGAATAAGGAGGGGGCTGGATAGAGTCACTGAAGCAGTCGGCCTGAGCTTCAATGGACTCCGGGCGATGGTAGAGGACAGGAAGGCCTGCAGGAACGTTGTCCATGGTGGGGTTGCGATGGGTTGGACACAACTTTGCAACTAACAACAACAAAGAGCATGAGGTCGCTTGGTGGTCTCCCATCCAAGCACTAACTGAATCAAACCCCCTTTTTAATGTCATTTTAATTCATTTTTAATTCTCAGCATAGGGAAGATTGATCAAAGGCTGCCTCCGAAGAGTAAAATGATCTAGAAAGAGGCTTTCTTCCCACCCCCACAAAAAAAAAACCAAAAAAACCCCCCCAACAACCAACATTTTACAAATACCTGCCAATTGTCTCTTCAAAGTAGCCACCTCGTTTTTGAGGCTTCGGATCTCCGCATCCTTGGCCGGGGTCTTGGAAGGGGATCTTGCCAGAGAATCTGTGCAGGGTGAGTGCAATGAGATGCAGCAGCCCAGGGAGGACAGCCTTACTCACTCAATCCATTTTGGGGTTGGCAGTGTGCCCTGAACCTTAAGCAAACACAACGGGGTGCGGTGGCCCCACCCGCTAAGCGAGGCAAAATAAATCAAGCTGAACGTGTTGTGCAAATGAGGTTCCTCTGACTTAGGCTCACACCTGATTTCAGTGGGTTGTGTAAATCCATTTAATGAAGAACCAGCGGAAATTCTCTTGAGTAGGTGGGGAGATTAGCCTGACTGCACTCTCTCTGTGCTTAGCTTTCTTATTCCCAGGTCACCTGATCCCAAATTACCTTGCCTCTAATGTAAATAGCCAATAAAGGCTAGGAAACCTTGATTTATTTTGCAGGGAGGGGGGTGGGGGTGGCTGGACTAGAAAACCTTTAAGGTCCCTTCTCCACCACCACTTCTAGGAATCCTTGTTTTGTGGCAGACTCAGACAGTAAGGAAGTTGGGGAGGAGCCTGGGCCAGTCCTGGAGTCTGGGGAAGGCTCTGCGTCGGAGGCAGAGACGGGGCCAGGACCGTCTGACAATTATCAGCTGCCTTCAGAGTTGGAAGAAGAACAGCTGGAGCCTGTTCCCAGTGTGCGCATGTGCAGAGCTGCTAGAAGGGAACAGCTAAGGAACCAGGATCAACTTGGTGCTGGTGAATGGCCCTTCCCATCGGGAATAAAAGAGGAGCGAAAGGGGAGTGGTGTTTGCAAGAGACAATTAGTTCAATTCATGAGGGTGAAGATCTGTTCCTGACTTCAGTAATTGCTGCTACAGCTTGACGTTTGGAAGCTATTGGCCTGGCAACTCTCCAAGCCTGAGAAGGTCTGTGGGTGTAATTCACCCTTGAAAGACTGTCTGCCGGGACTTTGCTGGATGTAAATAATAGGAATTCACATTGTAGCTTAATCAAAAAGGGGTTCTGTCGGAATGAGGAGTCTGCTTTGTCATTTTGGGAAGCCTGGGTCAGAACATCTTCCTCCTCCCGTAGAGCGACCTACCTTGCAGTTTACGACTAAGTTCCGTTTTCTCCCGTTCTAGCTGACGGATCCTTTTCTCAAGCCGGCTGAGGCTGGAGCTGGTTGGGGGCGACACCGGGGGTCTCTCAGGGAAGGGTCTGTGGAGACAGGGGGACACGGAGCTCAGAACCAATTCCGGATCAACGGGACTCGGTCTGCACCAAAGGGCGGGAAAAACAGATTCCCCTTTTTGAAAAGCAGGGTGGGGCAGACGCCGTGGTGGGTTTCCAAGTTTTATTCCCACTGGTTCTGAGAGCTCAGAGACCTCCCTCTGTATCAATGTTGGTGAGATGTGCTGTCTTTTTTATCCCAGCTGAGCCACACGAATCACAAGGTAATATAGGAGAGGTAACGGCAGGGGTGGGGGGTGGGGGGGTGGAGCGGGGCCAACCAGTGGTGGTATTTGCCGGTTCTCCGAATTACTCAAAATTTCCAATACCGGTATGCCCCATGATGGCGAACCTATGGCACACGTGCCACAAGCCATTTGTGCCGGCACGTGAGCTGCGGGCAAACTTACCTCACTGCGCAGGGGTGCGCTTCACAGCTGATTTTTTCTGCTGGTTTCAGGCCTTTTTCGGCCTCCCAGAGGCTTGAAAAAAAAGCCTCTGCAGGATTTGCAGGCCAAATAATAGGCCTGCAAATCATCACTTCCTGTACTGATGGAAGTGATGAAACGGGCCTATTATTCGGCCTGAAAAGCCTTTTCCCAAGCCTCTGAGGCCGAAAAAGGCCTCAAACCAGCCGAAAAATCAGTGTGAGGCGCAGTGCAGGTAAGGGGTTGAGGGTTTGGGATTGCACATGCATGCTTAGGAGGCGTGGGGGGGGCATGCATTGCATTCTGGGTGCTGTCTAACACATATGCAATTTTTGGCACAGGAGCCCAAAAAACTTAGCCACCACTGGGTACACCAAACTGGCTGAATACCACCTCTGGGCACATGGGTGGGAAATCCGTGGTTCTCGGGAAGGGTGCCCTACACCCTTTCCGGGGTCACGTCCACTTGTGGTCCTGCTCACGGCAGGCAAAATTACTCCCTATCGGCATAAGTTGCCGTCGCAGTTAAGGTTTTCTACAAAATGATGCAGCTCTGATGTTTCCCTGTGAATTCGTGTAGGAAAACTTATCTGCTGGGAAACAGGCTTGGCCGGTTCGATGTCTGCAATTTGCAAACTTCAGCGAAATAAAAATATGGGTGGGAAAACCACCACACTATTGTGCTGTAATAGAGGTAGTCCTCGACTGACAACCACAGTCGACCCCCAAATTCTGTGGCTAAGCTAGTTTTGGCCCAATGTACGACCTTTCTGGCCACGGTTGTTAAGTGAACCATTCTGACCCACACGGTCATTAAGTGAGTCCGGCTTCCCCATTGGCTTTGCTGGTCAGATGGTCGCAGAAGGTGATCCCTGGGAGACACAGTGATCATTGTAAATAGGAGCCAGTTGCCAAGCTGACTCACATTTTGATCCCGGGACCACAGCGGCGCTGCAATGGTCGTTAAGTGTGAAAAACGGTCATGAGTCACTTTTTCGGGGATGCTGTCACTTGGAATGTTGCAAGTTGAGGATTACCTGCATTCACAACTAGCTCGATACCCCTGCTTCGCTATGAAACTATGTGATCGGGGCTTAGTTTTGGGGGAGGAAAATAAGGGGAAGAAATCATTGTATTCCTCTGGCTAGCGTCCTGTCAGTGTGTGAGAGTTGAAGGCTGTTTGGAAACTGAAAGAGTATTTGCTGTGTGAGCAAGAAGGAGACAGCAAGGAGCCTGGGTGTGGCTTAGCTCAACTGTTCTGTACTAAAGCTGCTTGGTGCTCTAAAACTGAAACTCCTCTGCTTGTGTTTTGCATTTGGAAGAGATTTCTTTCCAGGTAGGGAGGGGGAATAGAACTCCTTAGCATCAGAGCGTGTTAATCATAATAATAATATAGGAAATACTCTAAATGCTCTGATGGTCATTTCGAAGAATCCTTTCTTAGTGAGCACCTAGAAGCCAAGAGGAACCTACGTGCCCAATTTCAAGTTTGTAGGCTTTATGGTTCTGGAGATTTTGTGATGATGCCTGAGTGATATTTCTCTTTTTATATAGATAGATTCAGACTCCTTCCATGAACTGGGGAAAGAGTTCACCAGCCACTAATAATACTTTGAACACTAATAATACTTTGAACCTCTTTTTAATACACGCACAGAAGCATTTAATACATGCACGCCTGGCTGTTTGAATACAACAGGCTCCCGCTGCCAAAATCAAAATTACGGAAAGCCTCAGAAATTCCCATCAGACTGAAAGACCAAACCAAAGCCTGTGCTCTGTTGTTGGACAATCCCAGATGCCTAGCAGAAAGCAAGAGGCCGCAGCTCCCTATTGGCCGGCTGACAGTAGTTTCGAGATAGACTGCTGCTGAAGCTGGAGGCTCCAGACCACCTGGAGCACCAGCTGAGTAGGAATGAATATGCAAATCAAAGCAATGCAGGGGTGGGATTCTACCTGGTCGGACTGGTTCTATAGAACCAGTTGTTATGATTCTGCCCAGTTTGGAGAACCAGCAAATTGCACCACTGGCTGACCCTTCCTCTCCCCTCCCTGCTCACTCACTCCTTATCTGGCATGCGTGCCATCAAACTTGCCTGCTAAGTTGCTATTTTTTCTCCCCCCCTCCCCCAACCATCAGCTGTTCTGCTGTGCCCGGAGATTTAGATTAATTAGAAAGCAGGAAACCATGGGATTTCTTGCTTTCTAGTTCATCTAAAAGCACAGCCGAACCTCCCTTAGGATCGAAGCAGTGCAGACTCAGGTAGCCGATGGCAGAAGCACAAATCTCTAAGTGAATCTGTGTTTCTGTGAGCAACTCCATCTGCCTGCCTGCTTTGCCTGATTTGGGGCAAAAGTTGCTCTTTTTTTAATTAAAAAATAAATAAATATTGACATAAATATTTATAATATTTACATACAAGCCATGCCCAGCCAATCACATGACCAGCAAGCCACACCCACAAATTAGGCCACACCCACAGAACAGGCTGTTAAGAAATTTGAATTCCCACCCCTGAAGCAATGCTCCCATACTCACATCCCGGAGGTGTAGGTGAATCCAACGAAGGGGAGGTGGTGGGCCGAGAACGTGGTGTGGGAGATGGGTGGAAGCGTCTCCTAAAAATCAGAAATGGGGGAGGAAGATTATTTTCAAATAGACACGCCCTCCTGTGTATGCAAGCGAGGACCGAAGGGGTCATAAGAGGCTGGGTGGTCCTTGAAAGGTCTGTGTTCGAAACGAAGCGGAGGAGCCCTTTCCCTGTTGCACACCCACACATAGGCACATATGCACACATGATTGACAACAAGATCATGAAGGACACGCTAAAATAAGGATTTCCCAACCTTGAGCACTTTTAAGGTGTGTGGACTTCAAGTCCCAGAATTCCCCAGCCAGCCTAGCTGAAGTTGAAGTCCATGCGCCTTAAGATTGGCTTAAAGTAACTTTATTGTTACACTGATCAGCATTCATTAAAATGTACTTTTGTTGAATACAACTCTCAAAGAGTCGCCATCTCCAATACACACTACAAGGACATGACTAAATAAATAAATTAAATTAAATAAATTAAATAAATAAAAAGGAAGGAAGGAAGGAAAGAGAGAGAGAGAGAGAGAAGCAGAGGTGGTATTCAGCCTGTTCTGACCAGTTCTGGAGAACCAGTAGCGGAAATGTTGAGTAGTTCAGAGAACCAGCCAATCCCACCTCTGACTGGCCCCGCCAACCCCATCTATGCTCCGCCTCCCATTGAGTCCCAGCTGATCGGCTGGTCCTCTTTTGATTGCCCTGCACAGGAGAACGGAGCTGGAAAGCAGGTTTGTGGGACGGAGAGGGATTGGGGATTTTGCAGTATCCTTCCCCTGCCATGCCCACCAAGCAATGCCACGCCCACCAAGCCATGCTCACCAAGCCACGCCCACAGAACTGGTAGTAAAAAAAAAATTGAATCGCACCACTTGGAGAGGAGAGAGAAAGAGAGAGAGAGAAGAAAGAAAAGAAAGAAAGAAAGAAAGAAAGAAAGAAAAAAAGAAAGAAAGAAAGAAAGAAAGAAAGAAAGAAAGAAAGAAAGAAAGAAAGAAAGAAAGTTCAAACCCTGATCCAATATTTTTTTTTCAAAATATTTAGTTGCTGCTGCTTTTTCCCCTTGCAAAATGGCTTAAAAGTCACCAGTGCCTGTAGCCATTCAGAATGAAGCCTAAATAACTGCAGAGTAGCATCATCATCCTGTAACGGCTGCATGTATGTATTTGTGTAACTGACGCTGGTACGGGGGCATTCATTATCCTAGTATTTGCACAGTGTCTGTGCCACGACTTTCATTTTATCCCGTGCCTCTTTGCACGGGCCACTACGCTAGTCCTCGAGTTACAGAGTTACAACAGACCTCCCCTGGGATTCTTAAACCCGGATTTGAACTTCCAATGCCCACCACCCAAATAATGTGATTGGGTCTGGGGCTTTGTCACTGCTGTTTGCGGCGTCCCACAATCACGTCATTCACAATTGACAACGTATTCTTTTTTTGTCGGAAACTGGGGTGTTCCCTTCCAGCTATTAGCATCTGTCATCGGGGAAGCCAAATTCACTTAACCACCACGTTCCTTGCTTAATGACTGCAGCAATTTGCTTCACCGCCACGGCAAGAAAGGTTGCGACACGGGGCAGAATTCACTTCACAACCATCTCGCTAAGCAACAGAAATGGTGGGCTCAATTGTGGTCGTAAGTCAAGGACTTATCCTGCATGGCGACCCACTTAGCGATCAACATAATTTACCAACCTGATTCTGGGCTCCATTAGGGTCCTAAAATGGAGGACTACTGGTTATTGAGGGGTGCGTGTGAATGTTTTTATAACAGACCCCCCCCCTCCCGTGACTCCCTACTTTTCCATTTACTCCCAAAGGAGTGGGGTGGATGATGTCATTAGTCATAAATCAAGGACTATCTGGATTAAAGGTCAAAGGTCAAGGTTCCCCTCACACATCCATGCTAGTCATTTCCGGCTGTAGGGGGCAGTGCTCATCTCCGTTACAAAGCCGGAGAGCCAGCGCTGTCCAAAGACGTCTCTGTGGTCATGTGGCCGGCGTGACTAAACATCGAAGGCGCACGGAGGAGCGCTGTTCCCTTCCCACCAAAGGGGTCCCTATTTTCCTACTTGCATTTTTTATTACGTGCTTTCGAACTGCTAGGTTGGCAGAAGCTGCTGTGACAACTTAACGGGAGCTCCCTCCGTGACGCGGCACTAGGGATTCAAACAACCGAACCGCCGATCTTTCTGATTGACAAGCTCAACGTCTTAGCCACTGAGTCACCGCGCCCCTTTGGATTAAGTGTAAGCAATTGGGTTAGATTGGATTTCGTGTTTAGGCTTAACCACAATTGGCGCCTGCAGCCGAGGCAGTGGCATCGAGCAGGGGTTGCCATCCCACCGTGGCATCTCCTTTCTGTTCTGCAGCCTCCCAAGTTTCATACCCCGCACCACCCTTGGCATCCGCGCTCCTTCGCGAACACCGTCATGGATGGTTACCGCTTCTTTTAAGGTGTCATCATCGACATCGAAGTTGGAGGTGTCGGCCGGACTGGCCACCTCAGGGACCAAGGGAGGAGGACTCTTGCGGAGGTCCTCCCAGTCGATGCCCTCAAAGAAAGGGTGACGCGTGAAGTCCTCAATGCCCTTCTGGCCCAGGCGGATTTCTTGGCGGCACAAGAGCTCGCGGATCAGGTCCTTGGCGCTCTCCGAGACGTCGGTGATATCCGGGGGGAACTGCAGGTGGTCCTGGAAGAGGAAACAGAAGGGGGTGTTGGGGTTCACTGGTAGCCTGTGCAGACAGTAGCGGAATCGGACAGTGGGGAAGAACGGGGACCAGTCGTGGAGTCTGGGGAGGACTCAGACGAGGGCCCTGCATCTGATGCAGAGATGGGATCAGGACCCTCTGGGAGTTATGTGCTGACTCCGGAGCCTCCAGAGTCTGGCAGTAGCGCGGCAGAGGACCCAGGGAAGCCTGTTCCCAGTGCATGTATGCGCAGAGCTGCCAGAAGGCAAGAGCAACTAACACAAAGGGGTGACTCAAAAGTAAGGCCTGGAGTTGATTGCCCCTCCGATAAGATATAAAGGAAGTGCAAAGATAGGAAAGCCTTTGCAGGAAGCAAAGTCGTTTGCTCTGTTCGGATTAAACCTTGAAGCTCTGTGT
The DNA here is from genome assembly GCA_033807585.1 of Hydrophis major. Taxonomy (NCBI): domain Eukaryota; kingdom Metazoa; phylum Chordata; class Lepidosauria; order Squamata; family Elapidae; genus Hydrophis; species Hydrophis major. The sequence goes on along the minus strand of CM066333.1, from coordinate 96,360,288 downwards.
GGACTTTGTACTTTGGTTGGCTTTTTTACAGTTCATTTGGCACTTTATTTGTTGGCAGCCATTCAAAGGAGAGAAAGGTGGGGGTTTATCTTGAGGAATTGTCTGGGTCTCATTACAGGCTGAGAATGCACATAATTCCCAGCATTGAAATAAAACAAGAGTTGTTTTAATTAAGCGTGTACTTAACTACAGTCTCAGGAAGCCTTGGTCAGAACAGTGTGGGATGTAAGGGGGCTCAGCATCTCAGGGGGTCTATCTGCTACCCTTGGGCAGCTGGTATCAATAGGTGATGCTGGGCTCCGCCGGGGACTCCAGAAACCAAAATTCCTGGAGTAACCAAGATCATGAAAATGACAGATCAGGGTTTAACAAGGACAAGAGGTTGCACACCTGCTGGAATTCACCATACATTAGAAATGAATGGCAAGTTCGCCCTCCAAGAATGGACTATAGCTAGTCCTCGGCTTACAACTATTTGTTTAGTGACCATTCAAAGTTGCAACAGCAGTGAAAAAAGTGATTTTAGGAGTCTTTTCACACAGCCGTTGCAGCAACTCCATGCAAGATCATAATTTAGATGCTTGGCAACCTATTCACATTTATGATGGTCGCGCTTGTCCTTGAGTCATGGGAATCCCCTTTTGTGACCTTCGGACAAGCAAAGTCCATTGGGGGGGGGGAGATGGATTCATTTAACAACCAGTGACTTAACAAGCCATGATTCGCTGAACAGCGGTGGCAAGAAACGGGGCAAAACGCACTTCTCGCTTAGCCCAAATGGAAATGCTGGGTTCAATGGTGTCTGTGTATGTTGAGGACTCCCTGTAAGATGTTTGTGCCCACTACTGGATGGAGAAGGCTTTTACAAAGCCTTGCAAGTGGGATCGTTTGAGGTGACTGCAAAAGCGAGCCAAGCTGCGTTGGGAGGGGAAATGGAAGCGGGTCACACCCAGGGCTGGCAGCCAATTTGATTCAGGGAGGGAGTGGCTTGAATCGTTTGCCCAAGGCAAAGAAATGTGGTACAAAATCCAGCTGTTGAGCTCGAGAAATGGAAGATGCCAGGCAACCAGGAGGACCCCTAAGCCCATCTTCCATTTCTCGAGCTCAACAGCTGGATTGTCCCTAAATCCTAGATCTGAAGATTTCACAAAAAAGTGGAAAGAAGGACCACTGCTTAGCTCTGCGTCTCTTCCTGGTCGTTAAGTCTTGTCTTTGTCTTCCCTCCTGATCCATCTTCCTTTTGTGCCGTGAATCCTAGATTGTCTGCATGAGGAAATCAGAGCTGGAAGGGACCTTGGAGGTCTTCTAGTCCAGCCCCCTGCTGAAGCAGGAGAAGCTATCCCATTTCAGACAAAGTGGCTTCTTAAAAACCTCCAGTGATGGAGCCCCCGCAACTTCTGGTGGCAAACAGTTCCACTGGTTAATTGTCCTCACTGCTAGGAAGTTTATCTTTAGTTCCAGGTTGCTTCTGTCCTTGGTGAGTTTCCATCCGTTGTTTCTTGCCTTGCCTTCAGGTGCTTTGGAGAATAGCTTGACTCCCTTCTTCCTTAGGGCTTGCTCCTCAAATACTGGAAGATTGCTGTCATGTTCCCCCCGCCAGACTGGCGAAACCCAAATCCTGCATAGGGTTTCCAGACCTTTAATCATCCTAATCATCTTCTTTGCACGTTGTCCAAAGTCTCAACATCTTTTTTTTGGTAACCTGGTGGCTAAAACTGGATGCAGGATTCCAGGGGTGGCTTTACTAGGGCTTTGTAAAAGCTGCCGCTGGGCAGAGCAGGGGAGAGGTAGAACAAGGGAGAAGGGGTTCAGAGGAAGACCCAGACCCACCCCGTCTTCATCCTAGGGCATGCAGGGAGGAACGGAGAAGACAGCAACGTGAGTTGCATGGCTTATGGGGGAGGAAAGAGCCCTGATTCCCTTCATTAGCTACACCTGGGAAAATAGTTTAAAAGAGATGCAAGCTGAGTGTGGTGTCTGCTAGGAACAAACTGTGTCTTTCCAACCATGTTGAATTATGGCTGTTCCTTCACATCTGGAATTCCTTCTCCTGCCCTGCCAGACTAATTACCTCATCTTGCCTTGATTGGACTTATAGTTCCAGTTTTTGTTGACCATGTTTTGGCCTTGATTCTCTGCAGCCAACGGCTGTTCCTGGGAGTTTTTTTCACCATCCCAGAAGGGAACCACGATATTGGGGGTCAAAGTTGGATTTAATAAAGGGACTCCTACTGATCACCTGACTGGGTTGCCTTTGTGCCACGCCCCTTTGGGTCCTCACACTATACTTGTTTTGAAGAGCGGAGAGGTTGGTCCTTCCATTCTCTCTCGGATACACTTCCGCGGCCTCTCCCACCTACGGTGCCCAACTAGCTCACCTCGTGGTTCATGATCTTGCCGTATGTTTCCACCAGGGACTCGGCGTAGAAAGGGGTTTCCCCGAAAAGCAGCTCGTACATGCAGACCCCCAGAGACCACCAATCACACTCGGGGCCGTATTTGCCTTTTCGGTCCTCCATGGCTTGCAGAATCTCAGGGGAGATGTAATCGGGGGTGCCCACTGCCACCGAGGACTCCACCTGGGGGATGGCGGGGGGAAGAAAAGCAGAGCCCGAGTTCAGATCCTATCGCCTTTCCAATTGAGCCCTTTGGATTAAGATCTAAAGAGCCTTTTTAGATCGGTGTGTTTTTGTTTTTTTAAACTCGGCAACTTTGGGAAGGATGGGCTTCAACTCCCAGAATTCCCCAGCCAGCGTGGAATTATGGGAGTTGAGTTCCACACATCTTAAAGGGGCCAAAGTTGATAAATGTTGCTGCACACCAATACAACTAGGCACAAGAAGGGTCTTTTCCCGAACACCAGAGGTGGCATTCAACAGGTTCTGACCAGTTCTGGAGAACCGGTAGCAGAAACGTTGAGTAGTTTGGAGAACCGGCAAATCCCACCTCTGATTGGAGATTTTGCAGTAGCCTTCAACTGCCACGCCCACCAAGCCACGCCCACAGAACCGGTAGTAAAAAAAGTTGAATTCCACCACTGCCAAACACCATCACTCTGGTAAACAACTAATTTGTTGAACATGGTGATTCTTGACTCTTGGCGAATGTCTCTTTTCTTTTATGTACACTGAGAGCATTTGCACCAAGACAAATTCCTTGTGTGTCCAATCACACTTAGCCAATAAAAGAATTCTATTCTATTCTATTCTATTCTATTCTATTCTATTCTATTCTATTCTATTCTATTCTATTCTATTCTATTCTTATTGCACCCTATGACTATTTTTAAGTGTTGCACCTGATGATTCTTGACTCTTGGCGAATGTCTCTTTTCTTTCATGTACACTGAGAGCATTTGCACCAAAGACAAATTCCTTGTGTGTCCAATCACACTTAGCCAATAAAAGAATTCTATTCTGTTCTGTTCTGTTCTATTCTATTCTATTCTATTCTATTCTATTCTATTCTATTCTTATTGCACCCTATGACTATTTTTAAGTGTTGCACCTGATGATTCTTGACTCTTGGCGAATGTCTCTTTTCTTTTATGTACACTGAGAGCATTTGCACCATGACAAATTCCTTGTGTGTCCAATCACACTTAGCCAATAAAAGAATTCTATTCTGTTCTGTTCTGTTCTGTTCTGTTCTGTTCTGTTCTATTCTATTCTATTCTTCACTCCAATATTCTATTCTATTCTGTTCTGTTCTGTTCTATTCTATTTTATATTCTATTCTATTCTTCACTCCAATATTCTATTCTATTCTATTCTACTCTTCATTCCAATATTCTATTCTATTCTATTCTATTCTATTCTATTCTATTCTATTCTATTCTATTCTATTCTATTCTTCATTCCAATATTCTATTCTATTCCATTCCATTCTATTCTATTCTTCATTCCAATATTTCATTCTATTCTATTTCATTCCATTCCATTCTTCATTCCAATATTCTATTCTATTCTATTCTATTCTATTCTATTCTATTCTATTCTATTCTATTCTATTCTATTCTTCATTCCAATATTCTATTCCATTCCATTCCATTCTTTTCTATTCTTCATTCCAATATTCTATCCTGTTCTGTTCTGTTCTGTTCTGTTCCGTTCTATTCTTCATTCCAATATTCTATTCTATTCAATTCAATTCTGTTCTGTTTTATTTTCTATTCTATTCTGGTCTTCATTCCAATATTCTATTCTATTCTATTCTATTCTATTCTATTCTATTCTATTCTATTCCATTCCATTCCATTCCATTTTATTCTTATTGTACCCTATGACTATCATTAAGTGTTGTACCTGATGATTCTTGACTCTTAACAAATGTATCTTTTTTTCTATGTACACTGAGAGCATTTGCACCAAAGACAAATTCCTGGTGTGTCTAATCACACTTGGCCAATAAAGAATTCATTCATGCATTCATGTATACAAATGCTTATTTATTTGTAGCATTTCTGATGCCTTCTATGTAAGTCATGTGTTAGCTTGATGACACTGTCATGTGGTATCATTTGACACACACTCCTTGTATCCCTCCCTGTAAACCCTTACCGTTACAGAGTGTTTTGGCTAGTTTTCAGAATCAGCTTAACTCTAAACTATGGTTTAACTCTAACCTTGGCTTCGTCTCTAAACCTGGCTTGGCTAAACCTAGGTTTAGCTCTAAATCTAGCTTAGCTCTAAACTTGGCTTAATTCTGAACTTGGCTTAGCTCTAAACCTGGCTTAATTCTAAACCTGGTTTAACTCTAAACATGGCTTAATTCTGAACATGGCTTAGCTCTAAACTTGGGTACGCTCTGGTCTTAGTTTAACGAAACATGCCATGTGCAACTAAACAGACCATCTTCAGGAAATGAACAGGCTCCCACCAAAACTCCCTCTTCACGCTGACTCTAATGGGCCGCCCAGGACCTTTTCCATATCCTGAGCATCCAGACCAGCCTTCCCCAATCAGGCCTGAACACCGATCCCCATCTGACCCCAGGCCAAGCTCACCGTGCCATCCGAAGCCAGGCGGAGGCAGGACCCAAAGTCCGCCAGGCGGATGTGCCCGCTGGTGTCAATCAGAATATTGTCCGGCTTGATGTCTCTGTGAAGGGAAGAAAAGTCCACCTTGGTAAGTGTTGGGACCCTCCAAAAAGTAGAAAGGATGGGGAACTCTGGGGCCCTTGGGGAAGGACCAAGTGGCCACTCCCTCAAACATGGGGAGGGTTGACGTTTACAGCCGTGGTGACGCAGTGCTTAGAATGCAGCATTGCAGGCTGACTCTGTCCATAGCCAGGAGTTTGATCCCGACTGGCTCAAGTAAACTCTGTAAACTGCTTAGAGAGGGCTGTGAAGCACTGTGAAGTGGTATATAAGTCTAAGGGCTATTGCTATTTTCCTTCCTTCCTTCCTTCCTTCCTTCCTTCCTTCCTTCCTTCCTTCCTTCCTTCCTTCCTTCCTTCCCTTCCCTTCCCTTCCCTTCCCTTCCCTTCCCTTCCCTTCCTTCCCAGTTGTCAGAATGCTGTATTGCAGACTAACACTGCCAACTGCCAGCAGTTCAATCCTGACCTGCTCAAGGTTGACTCAGCCTTCCGTCCTTCCGAGGTGGGTAAAATGAGGACCCAGATTGTTGGGGGGCAAGAGGCCGACTCTGTAAACTGCTCAGAGTGGGCTGGAAAGCACGGCAAAGCGGGATATAAGACTAAGTGCTGTTACTCTTACGCACCAAGCAGGGAAAAAGTGGGAAACCGCAAGCGATCTCAGTTTCTTTCCAACCTAAAATCAGGGGGTTCCAGCTAGGGAGATTTGCAAATTGAGGCGTCTGCAAATAGGGTGGGGGGAAAAAAACCTACAACACTGGTTACAACATCACTGTGTGATTTACCTGTGGACATACTGGAGCTGGTGGAGGGAATGGATGGCCAGGACCATCTCGGCTAGGTAGAAACAAGCCATGTCTTCCGGCAGGCGGTCCTCAAACTTGCTCAGCAGGGTGAGTAGGTCTCCTCCAGCATAATAATCCATCACCAGGTACTGTCAAAAAAAACCCGCCAACTTCTAGCATCCCTCCCCAACCTGCGTTCTGCAGGTGAGGACTTCCAGAACTCCCCAGGCAGCGAGGTGTTTGCTGAGAATTCTGGGAGCTGAAGTCCACACCTTCCCTGAGGTTGGGGAAGGGGAGGTGAAGACGGAAGCCTGGGTGGCCCATTCACTGAATTAATGGATCCCGTTTCCCCCAAGTTACAGATAATGGCGGCTTCTGAGAACTGGGAATGGAAGTCTGCCCGTCAGCACAGCTGGATGATGAATTCTGGGAACGGAAGTCTGCCCAGCTGTCCAGATTGAGAAAAAACTGGTGAGGAAAATGAGCCATTGCCAATCTCTGGTTTTAACCTGGTTACCTCAGGCTGCATTTAGAACCCCAAAGCTAGTGGCCTGCTCAGGTTTCTAGTCCACTGTGAGGAAAGATGCTACAAATCAATTTTGATGGCGCTCAATCATTGCTAGATTTACCAAGGCTATGTTCTGGCAAAGACAGACTAAATTTTGGGGAGCAGGGCATCAAGAAAAGCCAGCATCTTCTTCTTTTTTTAGCTGAATGCTAGAATTGTGAAGTCATGTTCAATGGGTGACAGGTGAATTTTCTGAAATTTTGCAAAGAAACAATAATTTTTCCCTCCCTTTTAGCAACACCTGAACCCAGCACCACAGATGCTCCTGATTGGAGGGGTTGGGCTTGAGAGAGGACTGTATCACTGAAGAGAATACATTCTCCCTCATATTCCATCACAGGTGCACACACGCATATCCTCGTTCACACGTGACCTCACAGCTAAATCTCCATGCTTGCAAGATGCAAGCAACTAGCTGAAGGCACCTGTTTCCCCCCATGCCTAATTTTTTATTTTATTCCAAAAAGATTAAAATGCAAAACCCAAAAGGGGAGAAAAAAACTTTTGAAAAAGGCAAAACAAAACTGGACAAGAACATTAAAACATGGGAATTAAAAAGGACAAAAACCAAAAACCCTTATTAATCTCTCCTAGTTGAACCTTAACAAATCTATTGCAACAATCACAGCTCCCTTCCTCCTTCTGAAATTTTACAAGCTTCTACCTCTATTGCAGGGGTCGCCAACCTTTTGGACCTCAGGGACCACCAAACTCATCATTTTAAATCCCGCGGACCAGAGACCCTGGGAAAACTGCCCAAAAGTCTGCAGGAAAATTCCCCACTCCGGTTTCCTATCGATCAATCGTTCTTTATTAGGGATCGCAGGATACCATCTCCAGCTCCGTTCTCAGGGGGAGAGAGGAGAGACTTTTGGCTTCATGCAAGGAAAGCAGCAGAAGCCGGAGAAGTCTTTCTTTCTCTCCCCCAAACTCCGCCAGAAATGAGTCTTTGCCGGTGCAGCCTCTGGGAGCAGGAGGCCTTGCAGGGTCCCAAAGACTCATTTCTGGCGAAGTTTCAGGGAGAGAAAGAAAGACTTCGGCTGCTTTCCTTGCGTGCAGCCAAAGGCAGAAGAAGAAAGAAGCGGAAAGAAGCAGCCCGGTGGCCAGGCCAGGCACGTAGGGCAAGTGGGGCAAGTTCCCCCATCCACCCTTTCCCCCCTCCCCTCACTACGTGTGGTTGCAGGGCAAATGATGCAAGCCTTGTGTTCCCGCATACCATGTGGGCGGCGTAGCCTTGTGTTCCTATGCAGCCTGGATTAATTGCTTTGGGGATGACACTTCTCTGCGGTCCACCAAAATTTTCCCACGGACCACCAATGGTCCCCCCCCTTCCAAATTGGCGACCATTGATCTGTTGGCATCCGATACTCCTGATTCACACAACACACAAAACCTGTGACTTGGAACTCAGACTTGGATTTAGCATGTCATGTGAACGGAGGGAATCAGGTTTGCAAAGCAAGCAACGGACTCAGAGGCTGAAATGGGGCCGGGAACCATTGCACAAAGCACCCCATTCTCTGTTCGCTACGTCCCTATGCTCCACCCGTGAGATGGAAACCGCCAATGCCAGTTTCCCAACAGACCGACATCCGAGAGAAAACCCGGTTCGACATTTCCTGCATCTCGACTCACCAGGTAGTGCTCGTCCTGGAAGGCGTAATGCAACGTGGTGATCCACTGCCTGTCGCCGTGCACGAGGACATCCCTTTCCTCTCGGAAACAAGCCGTCTGGAAAGGAGACAGGTGCAGAAGGGGGGCCCTGGGTTCAAATCTCAGCTTAGCACCTCTGACACCTCTGCTATCCAGGTGCAGAAAAAGTGCACAGATGGTTCCTCACCTTACGACCACCATTGGGACCGGAATTTGGGTTGTAAACCAAGTGTGGCCATAAGGCGAGGACCATTTGCTGCTAAGTGGCATGGTCGTTAAGCAGGACATCGTGTGGCTTGCAACCTTCCCCACTGTCTTTGCTTTGTCAGAAACCGGTTAGGAAGGTCACAAGCACTATAAAGGATGAATAACCTTAATGAAGAGAATCGCTTTAATAAATCCTAATTTTAAAAATAATTCTTAGGTCCTTGGTTAGGATTTGAACGATTCAGTTTTCACCTGAATTAGATTGTGAATCTAACTGTTCATTACCCACAATAATCATAATTTATTCAACGTATCCAGGGGTCTCCAACCTTGGCAACTTTAAGGCTTGTGGACTTCAGCTCCCAGAATTCCTCAGCCAGCAAAGCTGGCTGAGGAATTCTGGGAGCTGAAGTCCACAAGCCTTAAAGTTGCCAAGGTTGGAGACCCCTGGTATATGCCACTGACTCTTCAACAACACTGCATGGCTCACAACCAAGAAAGAAATGACAATAATTTAATTTGAATTAAAACAAGAGCAGGCTCTGTGTGTTTGTGTGCAAGGCGGGGTTGAGGTGCCCCCTTTCCCCCCATCTTTCTACAACCAACCAGCCCACCTGATGGATAAGAAAGTTTCTGGATTTAACGAAACGAAGGAATCAATGAAAACCAGAGCTGAATCAATGAAAGATGAGTGGCTAGAAATCCCACAAGTGGCCCAATTCCATATCTGTCATGTTCTTAACAATGGCACAAAAGTGGTTTAATGCCGCTTTTCTCCAGCTGCTTTCCCGGGCTAGCATAGGGATCTCCTGGTGGTCTCCCATCCGAGGTTCTACCCCCTCCCCCCCAAACTGGTGGAGATCACTGGCTTGACTTTGGCAGGTGGGATCCCAAGGGAATCGTCACCTCAGTTCTCTTCAGCATTTCCCACTTGTGCAGGATCTTCATGGCATAGATTTTCTCCGTCTGCTTCATCCGCACGACGGCCACCTGGGAGGAGAGAGAAGAGCGGGGGAGCCCTTAGAATAAGAACACGGAATCATAGACTAACTGAGCTGGAAGGGACCTTGTGGGGTCATGTAGTCCAACCCCTTCCTCAAGCAGGAGACCCTGTCCTATTCTGGACAAATGGTTGTCTTGAAGACTTCCAGGGATGGAGCACCCACAGCTTCTGGTGGCAACTTCTGTTCCCCTGGTTAATTGTTCTCCCTGTCATTAACAGGTAACAGATATTCAGAATTGGAAGGGATCTTATAGGTCATCTAGTCCAACCTCCCCCCCCCCACTCAAGCGGGTGACCCTACACAATTTCTGTCCAGTCTCTTCTTGAAAGCCTCCAGGGATGAAGCTCCCACAACTTCCGAAGGCAACTTCTGTTCCATGGGTGGATTGTTCTCCCTATCAGAAAATTCCTCCTTATTTCTGGGTTGAATATCTCCTTGATCAGTTTCCATCCATTATTTTTTCTCTGGCTTTCAGGGGCTTTAGAGAATAGCTTGAGACTCCTTCCTCCTCTCTGTGGCAGCCCCTCAAATACTAGAAGGCTGCTCTCCTGTCTCCCCTGGTCCTTCTCTTCCCTAGACTAGCCAGGCCCAGTTCCTGCAACCGTTCATCGTATGTTTCAGCCTCCAGTCCCCATAATCATCCTGGTTGCTCTTCTCTGCAGTCTTTCCGGAGTCTCAACTTCTTTTTTAATAGTGTGGTGACCAAAACTGGATGCAGGACTCTAGATGTGGCCTTACTCAGGCTTTATAGAATGGTATTAGTTACCTCCCTTGATCTCGATTGTATCCCTCTGTTAATGCAATTTAGGATTGCATTGGCTTGTTTGGCTGCTGCTGCTGCACACGGCTGGCTTCCTATTTAGCTAGACATAGCCGGTTTCTGCAACCGTTCTTCATATGTGTTGGTCTCCAGGCCTTTGCTTGTCCTAATTTTCCAAAGTCTCAGCATCTTTTCTCCATTGGGGCAACCGGAATTGGACACAGAATTCCATATGTGGTTTGATCAGTGCAGTATAAAACGGTACTAGCACTTCATGTGACCTTAATACAATTAACAATTGTGAGTAATTAGCCGGTGGAACAGGGGCTTCATCACTGGAGGTTTTTGAAGAAGAGACTGGACAGCTACTTGCCTGGAATGGCAAAGAGTCTCCTATTTGAGCAGAGGGTTGGACTAGAAGACCTCCAAGGTCCCTTCCAATTCTGTTATTCTAATGATATCCCTCTGCTGATGCAACCTAGGAGTTTTGCTTCAGTGGACCCAGATTCTAGCCCCTCTGCAAATACCCCAAACACGAGCAGTGGGAAGCTCTTGGTCAGTGTTTCCGCTTAGGACAGGGGTGTCCAACCTTGGCAACTTTAAGACTTGTGGACTTCAACTCCCAGAATTCCTTTGCTGGCTGAGGAATTCTGGGAGTTGAAGTCCACAAGTCTTAAAGTTGCCAAGGTTGGACACCCCTGGCTTAGGACATTGTGTGAACCCAGCCAGATCAAATGCACAGTCCAAGGCCAGAATTGAAAAATGTGTTTATGCAGTACAGGGAGTTCTCAACATATAACATCAATTTTTGCCCATATTTTCTGTTGCTAAACAAGAGAGTTAAGGGAATCGGGCAGGTATATATATTTTTTCTCTCTGGGCACAATGTATCTGCTGCGAACTCCACCCTGGCAACAGGAAAAGCATCTGGCCAGTAAACACTCAGCTCCACGAAGCTGCCCCGACTCTAACCAAATACAACAGATTACGGGATCATTAAAAGACCAAAAAAAAAAAAATATGTTGCAAAGCAAGATGGTTAAGTGAATCGGGCCTGAAGTTAATTTTTATTTTTGCCCCGGTTGATAAGCAAATCACTGCCATCATTAAGTGAAACATCCAGTTGTTAAGTGAATCCAGCTTCTGCTCATCCCTTTGCTTGTTGGAAGCCGGCTGGGAAGGCCATACATGGCGATCTAGGATAATTCAAATGTCCTAAATAATTGGCCAGTTATGCCCAAATTTTGATCATATGACCATGGGGAGGGGGGATGCTGTGGGAGTCATAAGTGCGAGGATCCTTATTAAGTCTCTTTTTTGTCAGTTCTGTAGCAACTTCGAATGGTCATTAACGGATAGTTTGTAAGTTAAGGACTTCCCGTAATACAGGTCAGGCTGTTGTGGGAATGCAAGGCTCTTCTGATGAAGCTCAGGGTACCCCAAAGTGCTTCCTGAGCCAGCCTGTGGCTTTAAGATCCTCCCGCTCCCCATTTCTGGGGACTCACCTCCCCAAAGGCTCCTCTGCCGATCACCTTCAGGATCTCGAAGTCGTCACGACGCAAACTCAGCTGTTTTGCCCAGGAAACCAATGGAGAGGCTTGAGAGAGAGAGAAAGACAAGAAAAGAAAAGAAACTTGTTTTATGGAGTCGTTCGCCACAATGGCACCAGCGGAAAACCTGCTGAACAGGATGCATAAAATCAGCCACTCTGCGTGTCAAGCTGGATCTGTTTTACAACGTGGTTCATTTTCATTTTATTGTTTTCTTCTGTAGCCCGTTTGGTGCTTGGATGATTTGGGGGCAACCCGAAAAGAGTTATTGCTGCACAGGTGTTAGGGATAACATTGTTTACCCTAACTGGTTTAGGTAAATAATAATATGTTAATCATAGTTTGTTAGTTAAAGTGTCTGCAACTTTAACTATGGGAAAGTAATTAAGGGAGTGGTTGTGAAAGCACTTTAAAAGAAGCAAGACGACAGCTTGCTCTCTCTCTGGCTTTGATTACTGATTACTGCAAGGACACAAGACTGCATTGCTCGAACGGGAGAGAAAACAAAGGACTGACTTGTAAGTGAATTGACATAGGATATTTCTACACGGACTTTTGCTAACTGAATATCCCTGAATGGACTGACTAAATGATACATGACTATTGGACTGTTATTTTGACTATGCTATGAGCTCATAATGGAATAAACTATATTTTTGATAGCACAAGCGTATCTGTTATTTTTACTGTATGTTAATAAACATACAAGCTTAGCTCACTCATTTATCTGTGTGCCTATCTGACTAACGCTGCACATTCTGTTTAGCTTGTCTCCCTAACCCTGGTTGGGGAAACCAGGCTTAACAACAGGCATATGGAAACTGCCAGGCCCGGCTAAAATACGGGGGTTTCCTCCTAATTTTTACAGGGTTTTTTTTTAAAGCTTTGCCTGTTTCCCCCGCCCCATGATTAAAAATATTCATTCATAAACATTTTAGAATACAGCGTTTTTGTCAGAGCATACTGTTCACAAGAAACAAAACCATAGCTAATACTATAATAAATATTAACCCACTAACTAATAATAATATTAATAACTAGCTCTGTACCCATGCTTTGCTACGAAACTCTGTGATTGGGCTTAGTTTTTGGGTAGGAAAATAAAGGGGGAAAATTCTACCGGCATCCATTCATCTGGCTAGCATCCTGTCACTGTGTGAGAGAGTTGAGGGGCTGTTTGGAAACTGAAAGAGTATTTGCTGTGTGAGCAAGGAGACAGCAAGGAGCCTGATGTGGCTTAGCTCAACTGTTCTGTACTAAAGCTGCTTGGTGCTGTGAAACTAAAACCGAAACTGAAACTCCTCTCCTCTGCTTGTGTTTTGCATTTGGAAGAGATTTCTTTTCAGGTGGGGAGGGGGAGTAGAACTCCTTAGCATCAGAGCATGTTAATAATAATAATAATAATAATACTATAGGAAATACTCTAAATGCTCTGATGGTCATTTGGGAAAATCCTTTCTTAGTGAGCACCTAGAAGCCAAGAGGAACCTACGTGCCAAATTTCAAATTTGTAGGCTTTACGGTTCTGGAGATGTTGTGATGATGCATGAGTGATATTTCACTTTTATATAGATAGATATAATAATAACACATACATTCATAGCTCTAATGATATTATGATAGCTCCCATACAGTATAAATATCATCAAAAATTTCAAATAATTACTTTTTATGCTTAACTCATTCATATTTTAGTACCTATAGCGGCTATAGTTATAAACCATCTGTTTTAAATATATACATTCATCATTTTTCTTCCTCTAACTTCTGTCTCTTGTCTTTAACCACTCGTGGAATCTATTCCATATCAGGTAATATTCTGTGTCTTCTTTCTCCTTTATTTTTAAGGTTAATCTGTCCATCTCAGCACATTCTAGAATGTTCCTAATTACTTCCTCATCTGGCAGGATATTCTCATTTATCCAGTATTTTGCAAAGTTAATCCTTGCTGCTGTCAATATATGTAAAACTAAACATGCAGTTCCTTTATCATAACCCTCTGGGATTATTATGCCCAGCAAATATACTTCTGGTTTCCGATCTATAGTTATTTTTTCCAGCCAGCTACTTTTCTCCCAATATTTTTTTTTCTTTTCGTGCAAGTCCACCACATATGAGAGTAAGTCCCTAGGTTATTGTTAGATTTCCAACATTTTGCAGACAAAATGTCTGCCAAAGCTTTGCCTGTTTGACGTCATAAAGATAACCTGGTTATTGGATGTTCTGGCTTCACACAATTGCAAGACCCAGCTCTTCAGGCGAACCAAGCAATATGGAATGGCTTTGCTTGTCGCTTTCTTCTGCTTTGTTTTTGCTTTTGTGGAATACCCAGCCTAGCTGAATATCCAGGGGATGATTGCCTGGTGGCCTTCCCTCCTAACTCGCTTTCAATTCTTAGCTAAATCGAAAGCCGCAAAACAAAAGGTTTTCCTCAACCTTGGCAGCTTTAAAATGTCCACGCTGGCCAGGGAATTCTGGGACTCGAAGTCCGCCCATCTTGAAGCACCCTGGCCAGGGAATTCTGGGAATTGTAGTCCATCCTTCTTAAGGCATGCTGGCTGGGGAATTGTGGGAGTCAAATTCTGCACACTTTAAAGCATATTGGCTGGCAATTCTGGCAGTTGATGTCCGCAGCAGCAGTGGGATCCTAACCTGATTCACTACCGGTTGGGTGATCGTGTGAGTGTGCATGTGGACACCTAACACACGCGCATCTAATGCACGCAGATTGTTGGAGGCTTTTTTGAACGATTGGTTCGGCCCAACTGATAGGAATTTTTGCTACTGGTTCGACTGAACCAGGCCAAACCGGTAGCATACCACCACTGGTGCGCAGATCTCTGAACATGCTGGCTGGGGAATTCTGGGAACTGAAGTCCACTCATCTCCAAGCGGGTGAGATTGAATAAACCCCGCTCTAACCACTAGGCCCCCGGGGGTTTCCCAAAAGCTGGAGTCCTGCCTGCTGCTCTCCTTTCTTCCCTGGGAGATGCTGGAAGCCCAGGAGCCGCGGTGGGAATTGTGGTGAACCAACCCATCCTCCACCCTTGCGTGTCCTGTCCCGCCTGCCTTGGTGAACCTGCTCCCACATCCAGGAGGCAGCCACCTCCCCAACTCCCTGCTTCCATCAGAGCATGAAAGCCACTGTTCTTTGGAGAACCACAGCTTCACTGGTTGCTATGGGGAAAAAACAACAAGCCAAGGTTCTAGTCCTTAAGAGATTCCCCCAATGGGCCAAACCGCATTCCCAGAGGAAAGGTGAGGAGACCTTCATCATGGGAGGCTTTCAAGAAGAGTCTGGACTGCCCTCTGTAAGAAATGGTGCAGGGTTCACTGCTTGGGTGGGCGGTTGGACTGGATGACCTACAAGGTCCCTTCCAGCTCTGTTAATCTACATACCTCTGGGGCCTTTGCGAGTTTCCTTGGCAAGCTGTTCAGAAAACCAACTCGGCCCCTTGGTTTGCGTCTTTCCCAGGTGAACAAAATGTACCCCTGCCCATTGGTTGTCCGCAGGTACAGCCATTCCTGACAATAGAGTCAGTCAGGCCTCAATAACACAAGGCAAGGATTGGGTTTCAGCCTTAAGATGTGTGGACTTCAACTCCCAGAATTCCCCAGGCAGCTGTGCTTCAAGATGGGTGGACTGGGGGATTCTGGGAGTTGAAGTCCACGCACCTGTGGGAGATTTTTCCCATTCTCAGGTTCATCTCCTGAGAAGAAATGAATCTTCAGCTTTTAACCCGCCACGCAGGGAAGGATCCAGGATCCCTGGTTTTCAATGCAGGTAGTCCTCGGACTTATGACTACAATTTAATCATTTATTTATTTAACGTCCACGCTTCCCCCCACCCCCTGCCCCCCCAGGTCTCACCAAAGGCAACACCCAGCAGCTTAGAACCATTCCAAATCAACTGGGGATTTCCCATCGTTTCGACGAGGCGGGTGGTTGTTCAATGAGGCACGCCCAATTTTATGACCTTTTTGTCGCGGAATCACTTTAGTGACAAACTGAATCACGCGGTCGTTAATTGAATCTGGCTTCCTGCCTTGGTTTAACTGGGTTGCCAACTGTCCGAATTTTGATCACTGGGATCACGAGGACGCAGCAACAGTTGTTAAGTCTGAGGACCCGTTGTAAATTACACACATAGAAACTGGGCCCAATAGCAGTTACTGGGAGAGGGATCTTGGAGTCTTAGGGGACAACCAACTAAATAGGAGCCAGACGTGTGCAGCAGCAGCCAAAAAAGCCAATGTGATCCTAAGTTGCATTAACAGACGGATACAGTCAAGATCAAGGGAGGTGCTCATACCACTGTGTAAAGCCTTAGTAAAACCACACCTAGAGTACTGCATCCAGTTTGGGTCACCACACTATAAAAAAAGACATTGAGACTTCGGAAAGAGTGCAGAGAAGAGCAACCAGGATGATTAGGGGACTGGAGGCTCAAACATAGGAAGAACGGTTGCAGGAACTGGGCCTGGCTGGTCTAGGGAAGGGAAGGACCAGGGGAGACAGGAGAGCAGCCTTCCAATATTTGAGGGGCTGCCCCAGAGAGGAGGAAGGGGATCAAGCCGTTTTCCAAGGCACCTGAAGGCCAGACAAGAAGCAATGGATGGAAACTGATCACAGAGAGATTCAACCTGGAAATAAGGAAGAATTTCCTGACAGGGAGAACAATCCACCCCTGGAACAGAAGTCGCCTTCAGAAGTTGTGGGAGCTTCATCCCTGGAGACTTTCAAGAAGAGACTGGGCCACCATCACTCAGAAATTGGGTAGGGTCTCCTGCTTGGGCAGGGGTTAGGGTTAGGGTTAGACTAGATGACCTCCCAGATCCCTTCCAACTTTGAACAGTCCCATAATGATAACAAACAATTGCTGGTTCCCTCTTTAAGAGTGGGGTATACAGTGGTTCCAGTCACACGCAACACCCTGACCTGGAATCCTTTGAAGAACTGCCAGGGTTCAAGCCAGCTTTGCATTTTGGACAAACCCTTGATTAGTTTGTTCGGGGAGTCCTCAACTTACAACACACAACATTTGTGGTGCTAAGTGAGACAGCTGTTAAGTAAGGTTTTTGGTCCCATTTTGCCACGCTTTCTTGCCACGCTTGTTAAGTTGAATCATTACAGTTAAGTTAGTAACCTGGTTGTAAAATTGAATTTGGCTTCCCCATTGACTGGTCAGAAGGTCGTAAAAGGGGAATCATGTGGCCTTGGGACCCTGCAACCGTCGTCAGTACATGCCAGTTGCCAAGCATCTGAATATTGATTGTGGGACCACAGTTGTTAAGTGTGAAAAGGGGTCACAAGTTACTTTTTCAGTGCACTTGTAACTTCAAAGAGTCACTAAACAAACTATTGTAAGTCAAGTACCTGTAGTTTTGCACACTGTATAAAGGTAATGTATTATTTGTGTAATCTATCTATCTATAAAAGTGAAATGCCTCTCGCGCATCATCACAAAATCTCCAGAATCGTAAAGCCTACAAACTTGAAATTTGGCACGTAGGTTTCTCTTGGCTTCTAGGTGCCCACTAAGAAAGCATTTAGAGTTTTCCTGTAGTATTACTATTATTAACACGCTCTGATGCTAAGGAGTTCTACTCTTCCTCCCCACCTGAAAAGAAATCTCTTCCAAATGCAAAACACAAGCAGAGGAGAGGAGTTAAAATTTCAGAGCAGTAAAGCAGCTTTAGTATAGAACAGTTGAGCTAAGCCACACCCAGGCTCCTGGCTGTCTCCTCCTTGCTCACACAGCAAATACTCTTTCAGTTTCCAGACAGCCCTCAACTCTCTCACATGCTGACTGGACGCTAGTCAGATGAATACCGATGGATGCTGGTAGGCAGAGGCAGAATTTTCCCCCTTTATTTTCCTCCCCAAAAACTAAGTCCGACCACATAGTTTCGTAGCGAAGCACGTGGATCCAGCTAGTACTGTATACAGAATCACCACCTTATGTGGTAGTGCAATTAGGACACAATCATTACAATAACCATGTTGTACAAATTAAACTGAAAAAATCAGAGAAAGCTGGAGCCTCAGCTGACCCTGTGAAGCCAGGAAGGAAAAATGAATGACTGAAGGAAGAGTAATGCGTTGAATTTTTAAACAAAAGCGTTATTTAAAATAATTTCATTTTCCAAAAGCATTTTAAAAGACATTTTATCCATGCCATGAATAATGTAGGCTACCAGCAACAAGTTCACAGAAGCTCTAATTGAAGGAATTTATTTGAATAAATCTTATTTTGGGTGTGGCCCACCACTTGAGCTTCTTAAAAAGCTACTATGCTAATATTGCAAGGAGATGAAAACTGTGTTATCTGCGTGGGAAATATGTATGTATGTATATATGTATGTGTATATGTGTGTGTGTGTATGTGTGTGTGTATATGGTATTCAGCTTTGTTCGGGTATTTTCCCACATCATTATAAAATTTTTTATTATTATAAAGCTTTTATAAAGTTTTTAAAGTTGTAGCAACGTTTCAGCAGAATCTCATCTGTCATCAACAGGCTTCTGGTTGTGACTCACAGACGAATCCAATACAGAAGCCTGATGATGGCAGATGAGATTCTGCCGAAACGTTGCTACAACTTTAAAAGCACAACTACAATGACGTGGGAAAATACCTGAACAAAGCTGAATACCGTACATATACATATACCTACCTATCTACCTACCAACCTACACACACACACACACACATACACACACACATGCCATTTCACCTCACTGGAACAAACCTCAATCAATAGCTTCTTTTTGCATCTGCAGATTGTGTAAAATGCAAAGTTTTAATTGATCTTAATTAACTGACTTAATTGATCTTAATTAACCAAATTAACCATCTTAACTGAATAATTGATCTCCATTAAATTAATTTGTTTTAATTGAATTAATCTTATTAATTTTGGGAGCAATTTAATCAGAGACAGATTATCAGTCCTGTTTTTTTAAAAAAATCCTGTAGAAGTTTAACACAGATATATTTTGATCTGTCTCACTCTTTGGCTGTGACTTTGCAGAATTGTGTTGAATAAAACATTTTGCAAATGCAGGTAGTACTTTAACTTACAACAATTCATTTAGGGACTGTTCAAGGTTACAATGGCATGTGACATAATCAGGTTTATACTTAAACCTGCTATCTAGTACTTGCTTGACAAATAAAATAAATAAAATAAAATAATTTTTTTCACACCTATGACCCCTGCATCCCCTTGGTCATGTGATCAACATTCAGACCAGGGGTCCTCAAACTTGGCAACTTCAAGTCCCAGAATTCCTCAGCCAGCATCGCTAACAATTGCAGTGATTCACTTAACCTCTGTGGCAAGAAAGGTCGCAAAACGGGCAAAACTCACTCGTTCAACATCTGGCCTTGCTTCGCAATAGAAATTTTTGGCTCAATTGCAGTTGTAAATAGAGGACTACCCGTATGAGTCAAACTTACAAAACTTCAAAAGGATTTATTGGGAGTTAACATGTCCAGCACTGAGACATATAATTCACCGTCATCCTTGACCCTGGTTTCCCCCCTACCCCCTGGGTGTATCATGATTCATATTCTCCAATGGGACTCCTCCATAGCCCAGAGTCATCAATCAGGCTCTCCAGTTAGAATTTTGCGAGGCACAAACTTTGGACAACTAGAAACTATCTTTGAAAACATTTGTGGAATGCGCTTTCCGTTTCCAAGCTACCGCATGGCTGCCCCCTCCCTTTCTGTGGGCAACTCTAAAAAGACCAGAGGAATATTTTATGAGTTGACAATTAGCATCTTCCTGTATGTGTTTTGGTTTGACCAGAAAAAAAGCCAACACTTCCCCTTGGAAATCCCACGTGGGGAGAGAATGAAACCAGCTCCTTGCAACACTCGCTAACGGTTTGTTGTCATTGTTATTGTTTATCTGTGGTGGTTGTTTATTTTGCTTATGTCTTCCAACTCATTTGACATAACCTGCTTCATCCAGGTCAGATCAAGGTGCACCAGGTGTATTCCCACGGCACTCCACTCCCAATTTCCTAGGGTTTAAGGTCTGCCACCTGCCATGCCCCTGTCAGATTCTGACTTCGACACAAACAGCTGACAGGAAGTGGGAGTGGGGCTTTGTTGGCTGTGGAGGAAACTGGGGAAGGGCAAAGTCCGGCTGGGCAGAGCAGAGGAGAAGGAGAGCAAGGGAGAGGGAATTCGGAGGAAGACCCAGGCCCATCCCCTCTTTATCCTAGGGAGGAATGGAGAAGAGAGCAATGTCGGTTGCATGGCTTACGGGGCAGGAAAGGGTCCTGATTCCCTTCATTAGTTGCAGCTGGGGACAGAGTGTATAAAAAAGGCAAGCTGTGTGCACCAGGTTGTTGGGAGCAAATGGTATTATCTGGTATTGTTGTGGCTTATCTGTGTTCCTGGTGTCTTCCCAACTGTGTGAGTTTTACTGTGCTGTCAAGTTTGAAATTCTTGCTCCTGGCCCTGCCAAACTAATTACTTCAGTTTGGCTTGATTGGACTTTAAGTTACAGTTTGTGTTCACCCTGTTTTGGATGGAATTTTCTGCAGTTAAGGAGAGTTTTTCTCCAGCCCAGAAGGTAACCTGGACATTGGGGGCAAAAGTTGGAGATAATAAAGGGACTCTTGATTATTTGACTGGGTTGCCTTTGTGCCACACCCCTTTGGGTCTCATCACACCACCTTCAACACTAAAAGAGCCATTTGGACCAGTGGTGGGATTGAAATATTTTTACCACCGGTTTGGTGGGTGTAGCTTGGTGGGCACACTTTGCACAGGCGCAGAGGCGTTCTAACTCGCCTTCTGCAAGCCTTGCATGATCCCCGTTGGTTCAGCAGCTGCCGCGCAGCAAACTCTTCTGTGCCCCGCAAAGCAACTGAACTTCAAATTCAGCAGATAAAGGTGAGTCTGGAAGCCTGGGCAGGTGGGTGGGCCCAAGAGCTGAGTGGCGGAGAGAACAGGTTCGGTCTCCGTTGCTCATTGCTTGCTACAGGCTTGGCACAAACGGGCCGAACCAGTTAAATACCACCAGTGATTTGGACCCGTTTCCCACAGAAAATACCGTGAGCCTCAAAACCAGGGGGCGGGGGGGGGCAACTTGACAGCACTCCCACCCTCTATCACATGACCCACCCACCCTGTCACGCCTGGCTCTGGGTGTTTTCTGTAGGAAATGGGTCTCTCTCTTTCCCCTCCCTCTCATTTCTGTTTTTTGTGTTTTATCAGCCATCGGCCAGCCAGTGGTGAGATTATACCCAACAGGGAGCCATAGCAGAGGGCCCAAAGAGCTCCATGCGGCTCTAGAGCCGTGGCTTACTGACTAGGGGAAATCTGATTTCGGGGGACGGAGACAGATGAACCAGAGTTGGAAGGGGCCTTGGTGGTCATCTCATCCTACAGCCGGTCCTCGCCCCTTATGACCACCCCTGAACCCAACCTTTTCTGTTGCTGAGCGAGACAGTTTGTGAAAGGAGTGTTTTGGACCCATTTTACGACCTGGCTTGCCACTGCGGTAAAGCGAATCACTGCAATTGTTTTAAGTTGTTAAATGAATCCAGGGCCCCCCTTGAACTTCCCTTGTCAGAAGGTCACAAAAAGGGGAATGGTGTGACCCCCCCCCGGGACACCGTCTGCGACCCTCAAAATTACGACTCAGTTGCCCAGCATCCAAATTTTGATTGCATGGTCATTTCACAGTTGTAACTGTGAAAAACGGGCCTAGGCTGCTTGTTTCAAGGCTGTTGCAACGATGAACGGTCACTAAACGAACTGTTGTAAGTCAAGGACTACCTGTATTTGCCCGTATGAAAATATATCGCTAGAGTGGGGTTTATCGTATTTTGTAAGCTAGAAAATGAGTCCATTCCAGACTCAAAAAAAAAAAAAAAAAGCAGCTATGTCTCCCCCCTCCCCCCAAAAAATTTGGTTAATTTGCTGTGTGAACCTCGCTGAGTTCAGCTAGTGGTTTGGCAGGTAGTCCTCGAATTACGGCCACATTTGTTCCTGAAATATCCGTCGCTAAGTGATGCAGTTATTTAGAAATGAGAGGTGTGGCCAATACATTGAATAATAACTAATAATGAGTTGTGGCCAATTGTGCAACCTTTCTTGGCACGGTTGTTCAGTGAATCAGATACAGATTAACAGAGTTGGAAAGGATCTCGGAGGTCATCTAGTCCAGTGGTGGCTAACCTTTTGGGGCTCCTGTGCTAAAAATTGTGCCAGCCAATCACGTGCCAACACCCAGAATGCAATTCCCCCCCCCCCCCCCCCGGCCACACCAGCCCCCTTATCTGCACTACACCTCATAGCTGATTTTCAGCCATTTGGGGGCCTTTTTGGGCCTCCAAGAAGCTTGGAAAAAGTCTCTGCAAGGCTTTTCAGGCCGAATGATAGGCCCGTTTCGTATTACAGGAAGTGACGAAACAAGCCTATTATTCGGCCTGCAAAGTCTGCAGAGGCTTTTTCCAAGCCTCTGGGAGGCACACACGTGCGCAGTGAGATAAGTTTGCCTGCGGCTCACGTGCTGGCACAAATGGCTCTGCGGGCCACTTGTGGCACGTGCGACATAGGTTTGCTATCACGGATCTAGTCGGACCCCCACCCACCCAAGCAGGAGACCCTACACCATTTCTGACAGGTGGCAGTCCAGCCTCCTCTTGAAAGCCTCCAATGATGAAGCTCCCACAACTTCTGAATAACGGAATAACAACATATTAACAGAGTTGGAAGGGACCTTCTAGGTCATCTAGTCCAACCCCCTGCCCAACCAGGAGACTCTACACCATTTCCGACAGTGGGCAGTCCAGTCTCTTCTTGAAAGCTTCCAGGGGTGAAGCTCCCACAACTTCTGAATAACGGAATAACAACATATTAACAGAGTTGGAAGGGACCTTCTAGGTCATCTAGTCCAACCCCCTGCCCAACCAGGAGACCCTACACCATTTCTTACAGGTGGCAGTCCAGTCTCCTCTTGAAAGCCTCCAATGATGAAGCTCCCACAACTTCCGAAGGCAACTTCCGTTCCATTTGGTTGATTGTTCTCATTGTCAGGAAATTCCTCCTTATTTCCAGGTTGAATCTCTCTCTGAATCACTGCAGTTGTTAAGTGAATCATATAGTCATTAAGCAAATCCAGCTCCCTACTCCACCCCCACCGGCCATTGACACTTAGTTTGTCAGAATCTTGTGAGCTTGGGAAGCAGCAACTGAAATAAATACGCACCGCTTGGGAAATGTCCAAATTTTAAACCCTGGACTGTGGGACGGCTGCAATGGTCAGCTTTTTTCAGCATCATCATTATAGTTACTAAACGAATGGCCATTAAGTTGAGGACGACTTGGTGTGCCGGGTCTCGTGAATTGGGATCCCGGCTCCTCGACTCTCAATTCCTTCCCAAGGATCTTGACGGACAACTTGACTCACGCCCAGGCAGGCCTCCGCCAAACCAGCCAGGTGGCATTCCTCCGGGAAATGAGCTGGGTGGGGAGCGTGCTGAGATCGAATCCCAGGTTCCCCAGAGTGGCAAAACTTCTGGGTCGTGGCCCTGCCCCTCCCACTCCAAAACAGGGTATGGTCCTGGGTGCAAATAAGCAGCCTCTATCCCATCTTTCTGGTTGCATTGCCAGTTTGGTGAAGAGAAGCAAAACTCAATTCGATTTGAAGACACACTGGTGGAAACTTTGGCCCCTGAACTCAGAGGGTCAGAAATTTCTTATTTCACACAGGGTTCAAATGACTAAATCTCCTTATTTTATGGTTAACTCGCTCGATCCCCATGCTTTGCTACAAAGCTATGTGGTCGGGTTTAGTTTGGGGGGAGGAAAATAAGGGGGGGGAAATTCTGCCTCTGCCTACCAGCATCCATCAGTATTCATCTGGCTAGCGTCCTGTCAGTGTGTGAGAGAGTTGAGGGCTGTTTGGAAACTGAAAGTGTATTTGCTGTGCGAGCAAGGAGGCAGTAAGGAGCCTGGGCATGGCTTAGCTCAACTGTTCGGTACTAAAGCTGTTTGGTACTGTGAAACTGTACAATTCCTCTCCTCTGCTTGTGTTTTGCATATCAAAGAGATTTCTTTTCAGGTGGGGAGGGGAAGTAGAACTCCTTAGCATCAGAGCATGTTAATAATAATAATAATATAGGAAATACTCTAAATGCTCTGATGGTCATTTGGAAAAATCCTTTCCCAGTGAGCACCTAGAAGCCAAGAGGAACCTACATGCCCAATTTCAAGTTTGTAGGCTTTACGGTTCTGGAGATTTTGTGATGATGCCTGAGTGGTATTTCTTTTATATATGTAGATTTCTCATCCACCATACCTTGAGCACTAATCGTACAGTCCTGGTACTGTAATTCTTTCGTTCACTTTGTCTACTTCCAGATAGACTTATTTATTATTTAAGTTATTTTATTTTGGTTTTGCTTCCTTTCAAAATTGCTCAGTCGGGCATCCTAGAAGTTTAATAAATTACAGTTGGTTGCAGAGTCAGGCAGATGTTGAGATTGGATTTGGCCTTGTTTGTATACCTTTGGGATTTTGTCAATGCCAGTCATTTCTCGATCTAAATCAAAGTGCCTTTGCAATTGACTGACCCCCAAAGCACCAGGGCAATCTCTCAGCAACAGAGAAGGGAGGAAATATTTGCAGAGAGAAACTTGGTTGCAGCACACGTAGAACGTTTTCTGGGTCAGCACCCTCCCCGTTTCCTCCCAGGGAGGTCAAAAAAGTCAAAATGGCAGCCACGGTGCCCTCCAAACTCAGCCAGGTTTTACTTAAAAAAAAAAAAAATTAAAATTTTTAATTCGATTTAATTTAAAACATTGGCTCTCTTTTTTCCTTTTTTTTAAAAATAAAAATACAGGTATCCCTCTATTTAGGACCCTCAATAGAGCCCAAAAGTTCTACGACTAAGCGAAAACAAAGTCATTAAGGGATGAAATGGCCCCCATTTTATGACCTTTCTCTTGCCACTGTCGTTAAAGGGAATCACTGCGGCTTTCCCCGTTGTTGAGTGAAATCTGGCTTTCCCCGTTGACTTTGGTTTTCAGAAGGTCACCGAAGGGGATCATGTGACCCCCTTCCCCCACCCAGGAACACTGCGCCCCGTCGTAACTGTGAGTCAGTGGCCAAGGGTCTGAAGTTTGATCACGTGACCACAGGGAAGGCTGTAACAGCCGTTAAGTGTGAAAAATGGGAGTTCGATCCTAGGCAGAGGCTAAATATTTGAAATAAACTCTTGTGCTTGAGCAAGGGGTTGGACTAGATGACCTCCAGGTCTCTTTCAATCTTGGTTATTCTATATCTATCTCACTGTTTTTAGTGCCGTTGTAACTTTGGCCACTTAACAACGATACGGTTCATTTAACGATGAAATGACCTTCTGGCGTTGACAAAGGCAACGGGGGGGGGATCCAGATTCGTTTCACGACAGTGTCCCTCGCTTAACCACAGCAGTGGTTCGCTTAACGACGGTGTCAAACGTGGTAAAAACCAAACAACAAAAACGGCATGTTATTTTGCTCAGCAAGAGAACATCTGGGCTTGGTTGTGGTTGTTCAGTCGAGGACCAGCCTGAGTTTTCCATCCAAGGCCGCCTCTACCTCGGGGCTAGGTGCTCAAGGCTTCCCTCCTCTCCCTTGGGGTGCCTGGAAGGGCCCACATTGGCCTCGTTGGGAGAGGGACCGTCTTCGGCCTGAGAAACAGCTTTTAAATCCCAGGAAAAACACCCTCACCGCAAGGTGGGGCCACACCCCTGAACACCCTGAAACCTGAGAAACAGGTCTGGCCGGGCAAAGGAGGTAAAGGAGACGCCACTGGGAAAAGGGGGGTGTGCGGTAAGGATTATATCACCAAACCCAGGCCTCCCCCGAGCCCCACGGAGCAAAGGCAAGAAAAATGTGCAAGAAAATCTTTGCAGATTTACAGAGTTGGAAGGGACCTTGGGGGTCATCTAGTCCAACTCCCCTATCAAAGCACCAAAGACCCTACACCATTTCTGACCAAAATCTCTTCAGCCTCTTCTTGAAAGCCTGCAGTTGATGAAGCTCCCACAATTTCTGAGTAAACAGAGTAACAACCGAATAATAAAGCTGGAAGGGACCTCGTGGGTCATCTAGTCCAAAAACCCCTCACCCAAGCAGGAGACCCTACACCATTTCTGACAGAGGGCAGTCCAGTTTCTTCTTGAAAGCCCCCAGGGATGAAGCTCCCACAACCTCTGAAGGCAACTTCTGTTCCAGGGGTTGATTGTTCTCCCTGTCAGAAAAATTCCTCCTTATTTCCAAGATTGAATCTCTCTCCTTGTTCAAGTTTCCATCTATTATTCCTTGTCTGGCCTTCAGGTGCCTTGGAGAATAGCTTGATCCCCTCCTCCTCCTCTCTGGGGCAGCCCCTCAAATATTGGAAGGCTGCTGTCCTGTCTCCCCTGGTCTTTCTCTTCACCAGACTAGCCAGGCCCAGTTCCTGCAGCTGTTCATTTTATGTTTGAGCCTCCAGTCCCCTCATCATCCTGGTTGCTCTTCTCTGCACTCTTTCTAGAGTCTCAACCTCTTTTTTATAGTGTGGTGACCAAAACTGGATGCGGTTCTCCAGGTGTGGCCTTACTAAGGCTTTATAGAGTGATATTAATACCTCCCTTGATCTCAATTGTACCCCTCTGTTAATGCAACTTAGGATTGCGTTGGCTTTTTTTCCTTTGCAGGACTCTCGTGCAACAGAGGAGTGCACTGCCCACAATGTCTGGTGTGGAGGTTGCACACCGATAGCCAAGAATAGAAGAGAAATCTATTATCCAGCCAATCTCAGCTCCGGGTGACTTTTAAGGAGCCGCCCTGGTGGTTTTTCTTTTGCAGTGGGATCTCCTGTTGGCCTCCCCACCCCAGCATTAATTCAGAAGCCCAAGACTGGGAGCATTTTCTTGGATGAGCCGAGATCAAACAGATGCGGCAGCGGTGGTGGCTGCTTTCGTTTGCCCAACGGCACAAAACTATGGAACTGCAGGTGTTCAGACTGAAGGTTCATTTTCACTGAGGGATCTCAAGGGTGCCAGAGGTTGGAATGTGGTTGGCCTATTTTTTTTTCTTTTTAAAGAAAAAGATATATTTAGAGATAATCCAGAAGCCTAAAAAGAAGCTAAATGAAAATATTACAGCTGGGATAATGTATGGAGAATGTATAAAAGGATATACAATTGCAACCACAAACAGATTCCAATAGCAAACAAGTCCCCCAGGATGCTTAGATAGACAAGACAGACACACAGATATAGATGATAAATGATAGGAGAAAGAGAGCGAGATTGACAGAGAGATGAGAGGGAGGGAGGGAGAGAGAGAGAGAAAGAGAGAAATGGACAGAGAAATGGGAGAGATAGATGGATAGATGGGATGGAGAGAGAGAGAGACGGAGAGAAGTGAGAAGAGAGAGAAAGAGAGAGATGGACAGAGAGATGCAACATATAGATGAACAGATGGGATGGAGAGAGAGAGATGGATGGAGAAATTAGATGATATAGATAGACATATAGACAAACAGACAGGTAGATGAAAGGGATGGATGGAGAGAAAGATAGAGGGATGGATGGATGGATGGATAGAGAGAGAGAGATGAGAGAGAAATGAAATAGATGATGGATAGATATAGAAAAAAGATGGATGGATACACAGACAGACAAGTAGTTGCACAAATATTTAAGAAACTTCTTGATCTCAGAGAACCAAACTTAATACATCAACATCCATGAGAGCAAAAAAAACAAGATAAATTTGCAAAAACAAAAATCTGAAATTAATAAGATTTTGCCACTAACTCCTCTGGCTTGTGGTTTCTTGAATGCTTTGACCATTTCTCCACCCAGTCAACCCCCATCCTTGCTCTGTGGCTGGACTTCTGCATCTTGGGGGCCAGTATGGCTCTCCACCTCGGCTTGCTGGGCTGGGGAATTCAGGGACTTGAAGGCCATCCATCTTCATGCGGTCGAAGTGGAGAATCAAAGGTCTTAACAGCTGTACACATTCTGGGATCTCTCTAACAATTCAGCTATTAAGGTTATACAACCTTCCTTTGCCATTTTTAGGAGGGCGCCCTGACATGGCTGAAATGGGATATTCTTGTGCCCCAGTGAAAAAACCAGCTACCTGCAGAACCGTCACAAGGCTGGAAATAATACAACAAAAGAGATTTCCCTTTTCGCACCCATCTGCTCCAATTGCAACATCAGAGTAGGCTATCACTTAGCTTTAGCAAACTCCAAGGTTGCCCTGTATTTAAATCAGGTAAATTCCTTTTTAAAGAGATTAAATCCATGTGTTAATTAAATTCACACTGTATGGTCCGAGGGGGAGCGGAGGACCAGGAGCAAAGATTAATAATAATAATTATTATTATTATATTCCTTTTAACTGGAAGCTGGCTGAGAACTGAATTACTGCACTCATTTTTTTCCACCAGCCCAAAGAACTTTTCCCAGTTTGTTTGCACAACACACCTTATCTTGGTTAGTTTAAACTATGGTTAAAGATGATGAAAGGCCTGGAGACTAAAACATACGAAGAATGGCTGGATTTGGGTCTGGCCAGTGACCAGTCTAATGAAAAGAAGGACCAGGGGGGACACGATAGCAGCCTTCCAGTATTTGAGGGGCTGCCACAAAGAAGAGGGGAGGGTCAAGCTATTCTCCAAAGCCCTTTGAAGGCAGGACAAGAAGCAATAAGGATGGAAACTAACCAAAGAGCTAAACAACCTGGAATGAAGGAGAAACTTCCTAACAGCGAGGACAATTAGCCAGTGGAACTGCTTGCCACCAGAGGTTGTGGGTGCTCCCTCATTCAACTCCCTGCTCAAGTAAGAAACCTATACCATTTCAGACAAATCTCTTCTTAAAAGGCTCCAAGCAATGGTAAAGGATGGCTCCTGCTTGAGCAGGGGGTTGGTCCAGATGACCTCCAAGGTCCCTTCCAACCCTCTTATTCTACGTTCTCTCATCCACCTGGAAGCAGATCAGGAGCCCACTTGCTCCTGGTATCTTTCCTGGCAACCCCTGGCACAGACAAAGCCCCTGAGATGTTCTGGGATAAATGTACCCGAAGGCCAGACAAGAATAATGGATAGAAACTGATCAAGGGGAGATTCAACCTGGAAATAAGGAGGAACCATCAACCGATGGAACCAAAGTTGCCTTCAGAAGTTGTGGGAGTCTCATCCCTGGAAGCTTTCAAGAGGAGACTGGACTGCCATCTGTCAGAAATGGTGTAGGGTCTCTTGGCTGAGGGGGGGGTTGGACTAGATGACCCACAAGGTCCCTTCCAGCTTTATTATTTTGTTGTTATTCTGTTAGTCAGAAGAGTTGTGGGAGCTTCATCCCTGGAAGCTTTCAGGAAGAGACTGAAGAGATTTCTATCAGAAATGGTGTAGGGCCTCCTGCTTGGGCGGGGGGGGTGGGGGTGGACTAGATGACCTACAAGGTCCCTTCCAAGTCTGTTAACCTGATAACCCCGTAATGAAATCCAGAGGAGAAGCGGGTGGCTACTTCTTGTTGTCTTAATAGGCCAATTTTCATTAAACCTACATTGGAAACAAAGATTGGGGAATCTCTGGTCCATGCCCCGGATACATACATCCAAATACAGTTGGTCCTTGACTTACGACCACCCCACCGCATGAAACAATGCCATCAGACAGGGTCCAGGAAGGCTCCCAAATCCTGGCTGAGGAAGGAAGGCTGCTTTTAATGGTTAGGACCTGGATATATTTATTTAGTGCAATTCAGGGGTGGGGGGGGTTGTTTACTTGAATGGTTTGGTTGCTATGAGTTTTCTTTTGCACACTATGCTGAATCACAAATCGATTGGATAGTCCAGCTGTATCCTATTTTCTCTTCTGTCTGTTATCATCTCTATCCATCATCCAACTCTCCCTCT
This sequence comes from Hydrophis major, assembly GCA_033807585.1. Taxonomy (NCBI): domain Eukaryota; kingdom Metazoa; phylum Chordata; class Lepidosauria; order Squamata; family Elapidae; genus Hydrophis; species Hydrophis major. Next base: position 96,330,738 of record CM066333.1, on the reverse strand, counting down.
CTCTTTATATCTATCTATATCATCTGTCTGTCTCTCTATGATCCATTCACTATCTCCCTCTATCTCTTTCTATTTATCTATGATCCATCTGTCTGTCTATCTATCATCTATTTTTCTATCTATCATCTTCTATCATCTATCTATCTTCTATTATTTATCTATCTTTATCTATCTTCTATCTATCATCTATCTTCTATCTTCTATTATCTACTATCTTTATCTATCTATCTATCTATCTATTTATCTTCTATCTTCTATTATCTATTATCTATCTTCTATCTTCTATTATCTATTTTCTATCATCTATCTTTCTATCATCTTCTATCATCTATCTATCTTCTATTATCTATCTTCTATCTTCTATCTTTATCTATCTTCTATCTATCATCTATCTTCTATCTATCATCCATCTATCTTCTATCTTCTATCTTCTATCTTCTATCTTCTATCTTCTATTATCTATTATCTATCTTCTATTATCTATCTTCTATCTTTATCTATCTATCCTCTATCTATCATCCATCTATCTTCTATCTTCTATTATCTATTATCTATCTTCTATCTTCTATTATCTATCTTCTATCTTTATCTATCTATCTTCTATCTATCATCCATCTATCTTCTATCATCTATCATCTATTATCTATCTTCTATCTTCTATCTTCTATCTTCTATCTTCTATTATCTATTATCTATCTTCTATTATCTATCTTCTATCTTTATCTATCTATCCTCTATCTATCATCCATCTATCTTCTATCTTCTATTATCTATTATCTATCTTCTATCTTCTATTATCTGTCTTCTATCTTTATCTATCTATCTTCTATCTATCATCCATCTATCTTCTATCATCTATCATCTATTATCTATCTTCTATCTTCTATCTTCTATTATCTATCTATCTATCTATCTATCTATCTATCTATCTATCTATCTATCATCTGTCTATTCTCTCTCTCCAAATTTTATATTTATTTTATTATATAAAGTACAACCCCCCACTAGTAATAGGAAATTAAGGAAAAGGAACAGGGAAAAAGGGCTGTGAAATACAGGGGTGGGGGGAAAGGCATTGATTTCTGACTTTTCCTAGCACCATACAAGATTAAAAACACTCCAGCCTCAACTTCTTGCTTTTACACATTAATATATAAGTGACCATTTCAATGATGACACATCTTTCTGATCCAGAAAACCAAAGTCAAGGTTTCATTTTCTTTTTCTCCACAAGCGCAAAATCCAGAAGTGATATCCAAGTGGAAAACATACTTAAACACATTCTCCTCTTTGAATAAAACAACCAATGCAACCATTCCTGCTTTATCTTCCATTTTGCTATGGAAATAGCATGTATTTCTATTTGCACCTAGTCATCTTTGTAAACTATCACCATTTTTATTAACAAGATTCATTGTTATTCTTTCAAATTCTTTGACCTTTGTTTAAAGTGCTGAACTTTTTAAAAACATTTTAAAGTCAAAACTAATCTAATGCATCTTTTTCTCCAACTTCTTGACACATAAGCTTTAAATTTCAGTATTACATTTGGATCCCTCCCTCCAAATTACCCTATAATTCTCCCCCCACCAAAAATCTATCATCTATCATCTCATATCTATCATTTTACTCTCTCTTTATCTATCTGTTATCATCTCTATCTGTCTCTCTCTCATATCTCTGTATTTATAATCTTACTCTCTCTGTTATCATCCCTCTCTCTCTATCATCTATCAATCATCTATCATCTCTATATCTATCACCTCTCTTTCTCTGTTATCTCTATCCATCCATCTCTCTCTCTCATCTATCAATCATCTCTATCACCCAGTTATATCTAGCTGTCTCTAGCATCCAGGTGTCTCAAAGAGGCCACATTTGAGCAACAGTGCAAGATGCTGAAATCATTTATCTTAACAAGCATCCAGAATTTGTACTTAGCAACCAACTTTTGATCTTTGTCTTTCTCATCTCAGGCAAACATGGAGATACGACAAACCACCAATCTGGGGAATCTTGGCTTAGGAGTGGCCTGTGAGACTCAGGTTTGTCACATGGCCAGCTGGACCACAGATCTCTTACAACCAGGATGGCAAAGCAAAGGCTAGCCTTGATTCCTTGCTTGTTTGCAAGCCAGGACTCATTAGCTTGGGGGGAGAAGCTTAAATCGACTAGGAGTCACCAACCTTTTGGACCTCAGGGACCACCAAACTCATAATTGTAAATCTTGCAGACCAGAGACCCTGGGAAAATCCCCAAAAAAGTCTGCAGGAAAATTCCCCACCCCGTTTTCCTACCGATCGATTGTTTTTTTCTTTGGGATCGCAGGATACCGTCTCCAGCTCCGTTCTCAGGGGGAGAGACTTTTGGCTTCATGCAAGGAAAGCAGCAGAAGCCGCAGAAGTCTTTCTTTCTCTCCCCCAAACTCCGCCAGAAATGAGTCTTTGCTGGCGCAGCCTCTTGGAGCAGGAGGCCTTGCAGGGTCCCAAAGACTCATTTCTGGCAGAGTTTGGGGAAGAGAAAGAAAGACTTTGGCTGCTTTCCTTGCATGCAGCCAAAGCAGAAGAAGAAAGAAGCAGCCCGGTGGCCAGGCCAGGTATGTGGGACAAGTCTCCCCACTCCGGCCTCTCCTCTCACTATCTCATGCTGTTCATGATGCAAACCTTGTCTTCCCGCACAGCCTGAATTAATTGCTTTGGGGGGGGGGGGGAACATTTCTCTGCGGACTATCAACATTTTCTCACGGCCCACCAGTTGGTGACCACTGAAATGGACCATTCCTGGCTCGTTGGTTTTTTACAGCAGTAGAATTAAAAGAAAAACTACTTCTAGGATGGTGCATATGGGAACCAGCCGGTGCAATACTTATAGTAGTGAACAAGGAGCAGGGAGATCCAAATTAAAGTCCAACGGAGACTCCCTGTGAGACTTCAGGGCAGCCTACCTCGCAGGACGGTTGTTCTTGGTGAAAAAGAAAAGAAAGCAGGGAAAGATTTGGACAGTGCTTTGAGCTCTTTGAGCCTAGAAACTCTGCCAAATAAAATCCTTTTCTCAAAGCAGCAGATAAATTTAACGGATACTGATGATTAGATCAGGGTTTCCAACCTTGGCCACTTGAACACCTTTGAAGTCCACATGTCTTAAAGTAGCCAAGGTTGGACACCCCCGGATTAAATAACGAGGCCTCAGTTACCCTTTGGGTGTTTGTTCAGCTTCACGGCGCAGAAGCCGGAATTGATACCGGGCAGCTACCGAAGAGAACCAAACCACAGATGTTCCTAAAGGGAACCAGGGCAGTAAGAACGAGTCAACCAATGCAGGCTTAACTCAGGCTTAGCTCTTCGCCTGCACCACACTGTGGTTTGTTTGTGGGAACCGGGCAACCACTGTTTGCATACCTCAGCTTCCAGCTCAGGGTGATTCATAGCCCCATTGGATTGTGGTTTCTTTAGCAAACACATCTAACATCTTATTTACACCTTTCCCTGGGATGTTCCTCCAAGCAGGCGTCTACTCGGGATTTACGATAGCCCTGAGATGGGAGAGAGTGCTTAAAGCAATGGTTCTCAACTTTAGAAGTGTGGATTTCATCTCCCCACCCCGCATGTTTTAAGATATATGGACTTCAATTCCCAGAATTCCCCATGATCATGATTTAAGATATATGGACTTCCAGAATTCCCGACTCAGCATGCTTTAAATATATATGGACTCCAACTCCCAGAATTGTAGGGGGCGTGCATAAGCACACCAATCGTGCCTACCATCCCTGTCCTATTGTGGTTTTTTTTTAATTTTTCTTATAAGTATCCATCTCATGTATTCAAAACTATGTTTATTCTTATACCTGCATCTTGTAAGCGATTGACAAATCAAATCAAATCAAATAAATAAATAAATTCCCCACCCAGCATGCTTTAAAATATATGGATTTCAATTCCCCATGACTGCGATTGAAGATATATGAACTCCAACTCCCAGAATTCCCCAGCCACCAGGCTTCTAGCTATGGCTGACTAGGGAATTCTGGGAGTTGAAGTTCACCCATCTTAAAGTGACAAAGATCAAATAAGACCTTCTAGAAGGTCCACACGTCTCTATAAAACATGCAGAGATCTTCCTTTTCTAAAAAAAGGTTTCCCTGTGGGATCAACACCCTTTCACAACCCCAGTAGCACCAACAGGCCTGGGCAGGAGGGAAGGACCCCAAACTGGGCACTGAAATGTATAGGATCTCCTGCCTCAGCAGAGGGCTGGACTAGAAGGCCTCCAAGTCCCCTTCCAGCTGGATTCTGTTTCTGTAGGCAGGGGTTCCATCCTCTCCCTCCCTCCCTCCCTCCCTGCCAAGGCTAATTACTTCAGGATTACAATGAAGCCCTATCGACTCACACCTCTCTCGTGTGCTGTGCAAGGCGTGGCCAAGCAAACGCCCAATGAGAGCAATGACATCAGACGGGTGATCCATGGAATGTGTGTCTCTGTGTGTGTTGTGGGGTGAGCTCAATCAGCCGGGGCCCCCATTTTTCCCTTAGGGCCTGCTGGGGATTCAGTTCTCCCTTCTGGGATACAAACCCACCTTTCCCAGATTTCCCTTCCTACGAAATCAGAGTGCTGGGGTGGGGAGGGATGGCGCGACGATGGGGCCTGATAAAGTCGGGGCAGAGAGAGGAGGGTTAGGGGCGATGGGGTTTTGGGTAGCTCAGGATTGGCATCAGGGCAGCATCTGCGACCCAGATTTCACCTGCCCTTCTCCTCGCAAGCCGGACTCTGGGCGAGTCAGAACGTAACCTCGTTTTTTTGGAAACACAAAAGAGAGAGGGAGGGAGGGAGGGAGAGGGAGGGAGGGAGAGGGAGAGAGCGAGGTAGAGAGAGGAAGAGAGAGAGGGAAGGAGGGAGAGGAAGGAGGGAGGGAGGGAGAGGAAGGAGGGAGGGAGGGAGGGAGGGAGAGGAAGGAGGGAGGGAGGGAGGGAGAGGAAGGAGGGAGAAGAAGGAGGGAGAGAGGGAGGGAGAGAGAGAAAGGAGGGAGAAGAAGGAGGGAGGGAGGGAGAGGAAGGAGGGAGAAGAAGGAGGGAGAGAGGGAGGGAGGAAGAGGAAGGAGGGAGAAGAAGGAGGGAGGGAGGGAGAGGGAGGAGGGAGAAGAAGGAGGGAGAGAGGGAGGTAGAGAGAGGAGGGGAGGGAGGGAGGGTGAGGGAGAGAGAGAGGAGGGGAGGGAGAGGAGGGGAGGGAGGGAGGGTGAGGGAGAGAGAGAGGAGGGGAGGAAGGGAGGGAGGAGTTTCTTCCATCTTTTGCTGGCTCAATGGACTACAATAACTATCTGCTGTGCTGGATGGGATTTATGGAGCCCGGTCTGTATCAATACCTGGATTGCACCCTCTCTGTTTCGCTTCCATCATTCTTTTTCAAGCTTGGCCCCTTTAAGAGGAGTGGAGTCTCACAGCTGGCTGGGGAATTCTGGGAATGGAAGTCCACTCCTCTTAAAGGGGCCACACTTGAAAAACCCTGCTGCCTCTTCAGCTTCCAACTTTGCAGCACTGGTAGAAGGCGGCCCCCTTCCCCAAAGATTCCCCAAGCAGCTTATTTGGCAGCTCTCAACCCTCAGTGGCAATGAGTTCCACAGGATTCTCGACTCTCCCCCACCCAGAAGGACATCAATCATCTTCCTCAGCTCCAAGAGAGGAGAAGAAGCGCTCTGGATTTCCAGTCCTGCTGGAAAAGTTGGAGGGGACCGGATGGATGGACTGACACCGCGTTGATGGCCCCCAGAAGGGAAGTTCCTTTGCCCATGCCTGTCCCGCACCCCCAGGAATTCAGCTGCTGGGGGTGGGGGAGGGAAGATTTGGGGGAAACCTTGCAAGAAATGGGGTAAAAGCAGGTCTAGGAAGGAAGGAAAAAAAGGAAAAGAAAGGAAGGAAGGAAAGAAGGAAGGAAGGAAGGAAGGAAGGGAGGGAGGGAGAGAGGGAGGGGAAGGAAAGAAAGAAAGAAAGAAAGAAAGAAAGAAAGAAAGAAAGAAAGAAAGAAAGAAAGAAAAGGGAAGGGAAGGGAAGGAAGGAAGGAAGGAAGGAAGGAAGGAAAGAAAGAAAGAAAGAAAGAAAGAAAGAAAGAAAGAAAGAGAAGAAGGAAGGGAAGGGAAGAAAGAAAGAAAGAGAAAGAAAGAAAGAGAGAGAGAGAGAAAGAAAGAGAAGAAGGAAGGGAAGGGAAAGAAAGAAAGAAAGAAAGAAAGAAAGAAAGAGGAGGGAAGGGGCCAATCTCCCCTTGTGGCTCCTCTCCGGAGCCCTCCCCCTCCCAGCGAAGCCCCCCCGCCCTCCCTCCCCTGCCCTTTCGGGACCGAAGCAACCGACGTCGGCACTCTGCACGCGCCCAGGAGCCCCCAGCCCGGCCCCCCCTCCCCTCCCCGGGACTCACCCCACTCCAGGAACTGCTGGACGCTCCGCTCCCGGCGCAGGGGGGCCGCGCTGCATTCCTGGTGGACGCCGAGCAGGAGGTCGAGTAGCCCCTCCAGCCCCGCCGCCGCTCCCTCGCCCCCCAGCAGAGCCCGCAGGCCGCCCAGGCGCCGCTCCACGGGGCTGCCCATCGCCGCATGCAGGGGGACCCGCCGGAGCAGGAGGCGGGCGCCGGGCCGGACCCGCCGCGGAGGAGCGCCCAGAAGGCGAGCGGGAGGAGCAGCAGCCCCAGCCCCAGCCCCAGCCGCCCCGCCCCGGTCCTCGGGGGTGGGGCGCAACACGACACCGGGCCAGGTAAGAGGGCGGCGCGCCCTACTCCAGCGCCCATCCTCCGCAGCCGGCTCCGCCGGGCGTCCGCTTGCAAAACTCCGCGGCTTTCCCCTCCAAGCGCGCTTTTGCAGCCGCTCCGCGCCTGACTCCCCCCCCCCCGCTTAGGCGGAGGGGGGGTTGGACTAGATGACCTACCAGGTCCCTTCCAACTCGGGTTCCCTGTAAAGCACAGTTATAAGTTTTTTTCAGTCGATCCTGCTTAACTTTTTTTTTACCAATTGGTCAAAGTTTTTTATTTATTTATTTATTTATTATATATTTATTTATTATAAATATATATTTATAATGTAAATATCAAGTCGATCCTGCTTAACTATTTTTTTCCAATTGGTCAAAGTTGGCTGGAGGCTGCCCCTCCCTTCCCTCCGGACTTGAGCTCAAAGGACAAGCGCCCGTCCGAGGCAGAGCTATGCCCGTTTCTCTGGGGTCCTGCAAAAAGAGGTCTCCTGCCCCGCTGGCATCTCCTGGTGGTCCCCTTTCCTTGGGCAGTAAATGACAATCCAGGGCTTTCTTTTTTTTTTTTCTTTTCAAAGATCAGCCAAGATTGGTTAGCTGCTGCCCCCTAGTGGGGCTCTTAAAATAAAATTGAGATCTGGAGGCAAACTGAGGAAACAATTAGGCAGAGAGAACACCAGGATTGAAGGGGACCTTGAAGGTCTTCTAGCCCAACCCTCCGCTCAAGCAGGAGACCCTGTTCCATTCCAGACAGTCTCTTTTTAAAAGCCGCCTGTGATGCAGCAGCCACAACTTCTGGGGTCAAAGCCATTTCCCAGGTTAGTTGCCAGGAGGCCTGAGGAACCCAAAGCAGGATGGAGCCCATTAAATGGCTCATAGGTTCTGCTGTCACTATGTGTGTGTGTGATTGTATTGTATTAATGTATTTGATTCTTTTTATTATTATTTTTGTTTTAAATGAGCTTTTATATTCTGTAAGCCCCCTGGAGTCACCATAGGTGAATAGGCAGCAATATAAATTCAATAGATAGATAGATAGATAGATAGATAGATAGATAGATAGATAGATAGATAGATGATAGATAGATAGATAGATAGATAGATACAATTGTTCTATGAAGAACAATTAGAACTCCTTAGTTCCAGATTGGTTCTCTCCTTGGTTGGTTGCCATCCATTGTTTCTTATCCTGTCAAATTACTTAGTAAGAGTGTATTTCTATTCTTCTTCTTCTCATCCTTCCTAGTACCTACCTTTTCCCACTTTCCGACTGTAACCGTGTTGCTTGTATCTTTACAATTTATATTGTTTTCCTAGTATGTTTTGATTGCGTATTAGTATCCTATGACTATCACTAAGTGTTGGATCTTATGATTCTCAATAAATATATTTGATGTTTTCTTTTTATGAACACGGAGAGCATTTGCATCAAAGACAAATTCTTTGTGTGTCAAATCACAGTTGGCCAATAAAAAATTCTATTCTATTCTCTATTCAATTCCATTCCATTCTCTATTCCAATCTAATCTAATCTAATCTAATCTAATCTAATCTAATCTAATCTAATCTAATCTAATCTAATCTAATCTAATCTAATTCTATTTCTATTTCTTCCAATATCTTCTATTCTATCCTATCCTATTCTCTATTCCAGTCCATTCCAATTCTATTCTATTCCTTCCAGTATCCTATCCTATCCTATCCTATCCTATTCCCCTTGTTCTCTGGGGCAAGCCCTCCTCAAACATTGGAAGACTGCTGTTGTGGTTTTAAGCCACGGTTTTGCTGAGCCCACTTCATCGCACCACTAACCAGATGTTCTGGGTACATATTCTATACAACCTCTGCAGATACAGAGTCCATCTCCTTTCAAACCTCCCATAGCCTTGTCATTTTAGCGCATTTAAAAGCTTGCCACAGTCCTGGATCTAGCAGGATCCTTAAAGAGGAATCCAACCTAGAACTAAGAGAACAAATTAATCAGAGGAACTTCTGGCTTCCCTCCAGAAGTTGTGGGTGGGAAGTTTTCAAGAAGAGACTGGACAACCATTTGTCTGCAATGGTGCAGAGCCTCCTGCTTGGGTGAGGGGGTTGGACTAGATGACCTCCAAGGTCCCTCCCAACCTTGTGATTGTGTGATTCAAACCCTGAGTCAGGTAGGAAAGGTTATTTGTTAGAATGAAACAATGGCAACACCGATAAAGGTGCCAGCACATTTTCCAATGTACAACTGTGATTAAAAGGCAGAATTGTTAGGTGACTGAGGGTTTATCTCACCTAACTTATGTTTGTTTTTGGCTTGTTTTTGCCATCCACACTTTCCTCCCACAGTCATTCTCAGCCATAAACCAGGGTTAGCATCCCAAAAGGGCTGGCTCAGCCCCCCTGCAATAAACACCCAGCAGCTCCAGGCTGGCAAGGAGCACTGTCCCAACCCAATTTTTCCCTTGCGGTTTCTAAAGAAGTATTCCTCAACCTGGTCCACTTGAAGACGGGTGAGCTTCAACCGGTGGTGTATTAACCATCAAACAGACTGCACACATGCTTTGGACCCCAGGCCCAAAGGGGGCACCACAAAACCTTCTATGGTAGCCTAAGCTTGCCTTCATTTGTACAAAGGAGGGTGAGGCAGCAAGATTTGTCAGTGCTTAGGGCACCAGTGAGCCTTAATCCGCCACTGGCTTCAACTCCCAGAATTCCCCACCTAACATGCTGGACTTCCACTCCCAGAATTCCCCTGGCAGCAGGTGTGTGGATGGCTGTGGAATTCTGGGAGTTGGAGTCCACCTATCTTAAAGTGGCAGAAGTTGAGGAACACTGACTTAGGCACATTGGCTGAAGGGATAGATCAGGGGCCTTCAAACTTGGCAGCTTTAAGACTGGTGGACTTCAACTCCCAGAATTCCTCCTCTTCCAGTCAGGTTACCTCAGGAATTCTGGGAGTTGAAGTCCACAAGTCTTAAACTTGCCAAGTTTGAAGACCATTGGATTAGATAGATAGATAGATAGATAGATAGATAGATAGATAGATAGATAGATAGATAGATAGATAGATCGATCGATAGATCGATCAGGGGTCTTCAAACTTGACAGCTTTAAGGCTTGTGGACTTAAATTCCCAGAATTCCTCAGTCATCTGAGCTCAGGAATTCTGGGAGTTGAAGTCCACAAGTCTTAAACTTGCCAAGTTTGAAGGCCCTTGGGGTAGATTCTCACAAATGCATAACTTGGTTGCTGAATTGACCTTTTGTTGGGCTTGCATCGTGAATTGAGAAACACAGCATTATATCCAAATTTTGATTGAATGAAGAATAAAATAGTCTGACTAACGTGGTGAGTTGAGACCCAGCAGACTTGCTTTTCACAACTTATTTGACCCCAGGCTTAGCCCCAGGCTGACAGTAATTCTGAGCCAAGCTTTTCCACATCCACATTTTTCTTCCTGGTAACCTCAGTTTCCTTTCATACGATTGTTCTGTATGGGGAGCAAAGGTGGAAGGAAGGAACAGCCATTTGCAGCTGACATCATGGGGAGTCATTTTGCACTTCCAAAATCCCACTGGACACCAAGATCTGTTTCCCGCTGAAGCAAGTTTGGGAAATCTGTGTGCAAAAGGGGACAAAGATTTACTGGAAATCTGAGATCTTGGGAGCACCAAATACACCTGGGAGTTAAATCCAAAAACACTCACCTCTTCTGCTCACAATCATGGAGAAATTGTTTTTACCAGTCATTCTGTTGGATGGCACTGTTTTGTTTTGTTTTGAAATAAGAGGGAGTAATGTCCTAGAATTAAAGTTGTAAAGAGCCTCAGAGGTCCTCTATCCCAACCCCCAGGGCAGCCTCCATTCTCTGTTGAAAGACTAGTACAGGTAATCCTCAATTTACGGCATTAACAACAAAAAAAGGCCCATTCAGAAAAGTATATTCAATTTATGACTTCATGATCTGCTTAACCACCACAGGAAAAAACACATATATATCACGTTCCATCACATGGTGCCTTGACTTACAACCTTAACTATTTACAACCAAGGAGTCCAGTACCAGTTGTGGCCATACTGTAAGTCAAGGACTACTTGTAAATGGCTCCTTGTATCAGGGAGCATGTGTTCCACAGGGCGTATCGTTTAGCGACAGAAATGAATAGAATAGCAATACGAATAGGAATTGGGATAGAAGAGAACACAGTTGAAGCTTGGAGGTCTTCTAGTCCAGCCCCTATTCAAGCAGGAGAATCTATCCCATTTCAACTGTTCAGTCCCTAATGAAAAACCTCCAGGGATGGAGCACCCACAATTTCTGGTGGCAAGCTGTTCCACTGGTTTTCACTGTTAGGAAAGTTCTCCTTAATTCCAGGTTGCTTCTTTCCTTGATTAGTTTCCATCCCTTGTTTCTTGTCCTGCCTTCAGGTGCTTTGGAGAATAAATGGACCCCATCCCTCTTTGGGGCAGCCCCTCAAATACTGGAAGATTGCTATCCTATCCCCCCTAATTCTTCTTTTCTTTAGACAAGCCAGACCCAAATCCCGCAACCGTTCTTCATATGTTTTAGTCTCCAGGCCTTCGACCATCTTAGTTGCTCTTCTCTGAACTTTTTCTAAAGGCTCAACATCTTTTTTCTAGTATGGTGACCAGAATTGGTTTCAGTATGGCAGGTGAGGCCTTACTAGGGTTTTATAAAGCGGCTCTAATACTTCATGTGATCTTGATTCTATGCCTCTATTTATAAAAACCAGGATTCCTTTTTTTGGTGGTGGCTGCACACGTCTGGCTCACGTTTAAGTGATCATCTACTAGAACTCCAAGGTCATACAAATGCTAGTTCCAATTGCCGTTATAAGTTGAGGACTACCCATCACAACTTCTGTACACTAGTAAGGAAGTTCCCCCTCTGAATCTGCTAGGCTGAAATTACCAGATCTTTTAATGGTAACTACTTAAGGCTCAGTGGGACGCGGTGGCTCAGTGGCTAAGGCGCTGAGCTTGTCGATCAGAAAGGTCGACAGTTCGGAGGTTCGAATCCCTAGCACCACTCTCCCGTTCCTTGTCCCAACTTCTGCCAACCTGGCAGTTCGAAAGCACATAATAAAAAATGCAAGTAGGAAAATAGGGACCCCTTTGGTGGGAAGGGGACAGTGCTCGGTGCGCCTTCAGCATTTAGTCATGCCGGCCACATGACCACGGAGCCGTCTTCGGACAGCTCTGCGACGGAGATGAACATTGCCGTCTAGAGCCAGAAACAACTAGCACAGATGTGCAGGGGGAAACTTTACCTTTACTTAAGGCTGCCCCATCTGTTCCAGTTCATGGTTGGCCTTTTTAAAATGGTAATGCCCCTTCAGCCACTCTGCTTTTCTTTAAACCAGGGGTTTCCAAACTTGGCAAATTTGAAGACTTGTGGACTTCAACTCCCAGAATTCCCCAGCCAACCATGAAGTCCAGACATCTTAAGGTATGAGGGCTGGGGAATTCTGGGAGTTGAAGTCCACCCATCTTCCAGTGACCTAAAGCAAGGCTCTTCAGACTTGGCAAGTTTAAGACTTGTGGACTTCAACTCCCATAACTCCTGAGCTAACATGACTGGAGGAGGAGGAATTCTGGGAGTTGAAGTCCACAAGTCTTAAAGCGGTCAAGGTTGAAGACCCCTGATCTATCACCTCTCTCTCTCTCTCTCTGTACCTACCTGCCTATTTAACTATCATCTATCTATATCACAAGGGTCTTCAAACTTTGTGTGTGTGTGTGTGTACCTACCTACTTATTTACCTATCTATCAATCTAGTATGCATCCATCATCTCTCACAAGAGTCTTCAACCTTGGCAAGTTTAAGACTTGTAGACTTCAACTCCCAGAATCCCCCAGCCAGCCATGAAATACAGACATCTTCCAGCTGGGCAATTCTGGGAGTTGAAGTCCACCCATCTTCCAGAGGCCAAGGTTGAGAAATGGAGCGTCAGGAATGCCAGCCGCTTCCAGAGGCTGCCCAAATTAGGCAGAGGCTGCCCAAATTGGCTCTCTGCTCATTTCCTATTCCTTCCTCCGTTCAGTGCTACAATGACCAGTCGGGGTTTAACAGCCCCAAAACCAAGAAAGGTGTAAAACAAGAATGCCGGAAATATGGATGGGGAAAAAATGACTCACACAGCGACCATGCCCTGGAACCTGGGCATTCCTGGCATGAAGGAAACTGGGCAGGTATCCTGGTTGATCCCCAAGCAGCTTTGCTTCTCCTCCATCTATCCATCTCTCTTCCCTGAAGCAGACACTGTGGAAATTCTAGTGTTGACGGACACCAGGCTATAATTCAGTTCTATGCAGCCTATCATGGTATAAGGGGAAGGCCGTGATGACTTGTGGACTTCAACTCCCAGAATTCCTTAAGCCAGTTGTGCTGGCTCAGGCATTTTGGGAGTTGAAGTCCACAGGCCTTAAAGTGGCCAAGCGTGGATACTCCTGATCTAACCATCAGCATCAAGTCAATGTTGAATTACACTTTCTAAAAACGCACTAAAAATGACCAGACTATGGTCAATTTGAAAGGAGAGGACTATTTTATCGATAGCTATAGAATAAAATGTGAAAGTTAGAAACATTAGTGAAATATAGAAAATATGTTGATAGAATACATTAAGATGAGGATTATTATAATAGATATATTATGCGTATCAGTATTAAAGAGTACAGAATTAATATGAATGTAATGGATAAAACTATAAAATCTAATTGTTATTGCACAAGATAGTTGAATTCAGATAATACACTGGTTAATGGAAGATGGTTTGTATTAAAAATAAAACGAAAATTTTTTAAAAAAAATGGAAAGGAGACGGACTCTGTATTTGTAGGCGTGGTGTAGAAGTGTGTTGGCTAACCTTTTTGGGCTCTTGTGCCAAAAATTGTGTGCGGGCGTGCATGCCAGCATCCAGAAGGCAGTGTGCATCGCCCCGTGCCCTGTGCACACAATCCCTGCCCAACCCCCTTATGTGGACTGCGCCTCACAACTGATCTTTTGGCTGGTTTGAGGCCTTTTTTGGCCTCCTGAAAGCTTGAAAAAAGCCTTTGCAAGCAGAATAATAGGCCTGTTTAGTCACTTCCGGCATGACAGGAAATGATGAAACAGGCCTATTATTCATCCTGAAAAGCCTTGCAGAGGCTTTTTTCAAGCCTGTGGGAGGCTGAAAAAGGCCTCGAACCAGCCAAAGTCAGCTGTGATCCACACACATGCGCAGTGAAGTAACTTTGCCTGCGGCTCCCATGCTGGCACAAATGGCTCTGCGTGCCATCGCTTCGCCATCATGTGTATAAAATATGCACCCAGAACATCTGGCTAGTTGTGCGATGAACTGGGCTCAGCAAAACTGTGGCTTGAAAACATGACAGCAGTCTTCCAATATTTGAGGAGGGGCTGCCCCAAAGGAGAGGGGGTCCACCTATTCTCCAAAGCACCAGAAGGCATGGCAAGAAAGAATGGATGGAAACTAATCAAGGAGAAGAGTAATCTGGAATTAAGGAGAAACTTCCTAACAGTGAGGACAATTAACCCGTGGAACAGCTTGCCACCAGAAATTGTAGGTGCTCCATCACTGGAGGTTTTTAAGAAGGGCTATGACAGCCCTTTGTCCACCATGGTATAAGGTCTCTTGCTTGAGCAGGGGGTTGGACTAGAAGACCTCCGAGGTCCCTTTCAGCTCTAGCATGCTACGATTCTTCAGAGGCAAAATTCATCTGCTTTCAAAAATCTGGTGACTTCTCAGCGCAAAAACATGATTTTATTTTTTGCTTTTTTTCCAGAGAGATTTTCCAGCTTCTCCATCTCTACAACTCTGTGGAATTCCTTCGTATAGCTCGCCGTCTTACGACCATTTCTTTAACCACCATTTGAAGTTTACAATGATGCTGAGGAAAGTTGCTTGTGACTGACTGGTCCTCACACGTACAACCAGTCCCCACATTTGTGACCGATCCCTGCACTTACAACCATCACAGAATCATCCCTGTGATCAAAATTCCTGCCCTTAGCAACTGGCATGCAGAAACTGAATTTGTTCAATGCCCCCAGAAAAAAAGGTGGTTATTATCAGGTGTGACTCCGTCAACGACCGCATCGCTTAGTGACTGAGGTTCTAGCCCCAATTGTGGTTGTAAGTTGAGGATTACCCAGTCTCCCATCCCGGTTTTGCTTTTTTTAAAGGTCAGGCAGGATTAGTTAAGCGTGGCTGATAACTGGAACCCACATGGTAAATATTAGTATCAAAAAATCTTTAAAAGAATCACAGAAAAAAAACCCAAAATAAATAAGGAATAATCTTATAAATAAAAAGCTTTGTGTTGGCCCTTGGCTGTTGTGTAGCACCAGAGGGTACCTCTTTCGTACACCGGAAGACCAAAAAAAAAGTGTACAAATATAACACAGCACACTAAACCAGTGTTTTTCAATCTAAGCAACTTTTAAGAGGCGTGGACTTCAACTCCCAGAATTCCCCAGCCAACAATGGAGTGGCAGTCCACCCTTCTTAAATCATGTTGGCTGGGGAATTCTGGGAATTGAAGTCCATGCCTCTTAAAAGCTGCCAAGCTTGAAAAATTCTGCACTAAACTGAACTTCAGCCCTCACATTTTTTTCCAGGCAGTTGTGAGAACCTGTTAACTCCAAAGATTGCAAGATTTGGGTTGGACTAGATGACCCACAAGGTCCCTTCCAACTGTTATTAATCTATTAGAGATGTAATTCCTGGTTTGGTACATTGTTTAGAGCCAGGTACTAAGCTGAAGAAACCATGACAAAGTAAAGGTCCATCATATCCAACCTATCTCCGTGTTAGTAGGTTGCGTTCACACAGCAGGTGACTCCATTATAGTATCCAACATGGTTTACCTTAACCATGGCTTGTTTGAAAAGTGCTTAGAAACCACACTTGAAATCGTTTTTCTGAGTGAGTAAAACTGCATTGCACCTACCAATGGCTGTACCACCCGCAAATATCAGTCTCCAACTCATTTAACTGGGAACTACAGTCCCTATTATCCCCAGCCAGTTCAGTGGAAAAGTAGTATGGGAACTGGAGTTCTATATATCTGTAGGTCTCCAAACTAAGTGACTGAAACTAATTCTGTCATTGACAAATAGATGCTACTATTTTAAGCCAAACTACAAATTAACTTTTCCTAAATTGAGACTTTCTAAGGATAGTGGGAATACATCATGGGGTGTGTGTGTGTGTGTTTTTAATGTACTTTTTTTTGAGAAAATTTCTGCAATGTGACAAATGTTTTTAGTTAGCAGAACAATTTGGGTAAAATGCAGGCATTTAAACAAGCAGAGTGATCAAGAATGTGAAACAGGCAGAGGCTGAAGTGTGCAAAAACAGAAACTCCTAGGTGGTGTGTGAGGGATTTTGTTTTCCAAGATTCAGCTTGAAGGATTTTGAAAACCGAAGGGGGGGGGAAGCACTCAAAATCTTCCCTGCTTTTTGGTATTCCCTCCTCGCCATCCCACCCAATTCGGCACCAGCTGCAATTTCTGACCAAGCTTGTAAAATCAAACCCCAATCCAAGTTTCTAACCCTCAACGTTCAGCGAGTGTTGCGGCCCACCAGTGGGTAGCAGAGCTGGCAGCAGAGTCAGACAGTGAGGAGGTTGCGGAGGAACCTGGGCCAGTCCTGTAGGCTGCAGACAAGGGCTCTGCATTGGACGGAGAGATGGGGCCAGGGTAGGCTGGCAGTCAGCAACTGCCTCCAGGCTCAAGCAGCAGTGAGGCAGGGGAGCTTCTGGAACCGGTTCCCAACCTGCTTATGCAGAGCTGCCAAAAGGAAGGCACAATTAAGAACCAGGGTTGAGGTGGGAGTAAGGCCACAGGTGGACGGTGAATGGCCCCTCCCATAGGGATTAAAAGAGGAGCCAAAGGGGAGGGGCTTTTGCAGGAAACCATTCATTGCAGCAGTGAAGATCTGCATCTCACAGACTCTGCGCTGAGCCCTTCCTTGTCAGCACTGCGTTTGGAAACATTTACTGGGCAGCTCTTCAGGCTAGATAAGGCCTGTGCTCCTAATTACACCCTTGAAAGACTATTTGTCAGGCTTTTGGCTGAAGTTGAATGCCAGAAATTCATCTTTGTTTAATAAAAGGGGGGTCTGCTGGGACACAGAGTCGGCTTAGTGCTTTTTGGGGAGCCGAGGTCAGAACAGCAAGCCCCAGCGGGGAAACTAAAAAAAAACAAAAACTGTTCCAGGAATCCAGAAGATGGGGAAGCATCTGCGGGGCTGGAAATGGATGCAGAATTGACAAAAGTGCTGGATTTCAGGGACGATGGGAACGAGGAAACATCCAAACGCAGAACTCTTGAATTCAGCTTTTAATGCAAGAGGGTAACGGGTATTTTAACTGCCTCCCCCTCCCTGAGACTGGAGATTATCTGGGATTTGTGGTCAGAAGCAAAATGATGGGCTCTTCACCTCCCCTTTTGCCAATGGGGTGATGGAAATGCAGCAAATCCTGCCCCACCCACCAAAATCTTGGGGTACACTCCAGACTGAAAGCTACTCATAAACCAGCCATCCCTAAACAAGACTCGCAGCTAATGAATAGCCCCATTTCCATAATTCTCAGCAATGTTCATATCCATTGGGGTCCCCTGGGAAACGAAGCTGGCTTCCCTGCTTCCCCCAACCCCAGCAATTAAGCCCACCAACTTCCGGCCAACTTGAAGATTCCCAATCCCATCGCTAAGAATTTCCCAGTGAAGGAGAGACGGTGAGCTTTGTGTCCCCTTTGAGACTCCGTACTCTCTTGCAAACTCATCCCGTTCGGGTCTGAGGGCCCACAGATAACATTGGATGAGCCCTGCAATGAACCGAGAGGTGGGGAAGGGTCCATTCTGCTTTGTCTCAGCACTCGTTGCAAGTCCTCCCCCAATCTCCAGGGATTTAGAGCAGGGGTCTCCAACCTTGGCAATTTTTATGATTTGTGGACTGCAACTCCCAGAATTCCTCAGCCAGCTATGCTGGCTGAGGAATTCTGGGAATTGAAGTCCACAAGTTCTAAAGTGGCCAAGGTTGAAGACCTCCCCAATTTAGAGCATGTTCTTTAGCAAGAGTGTTTTCTCAACTTCAACCGGATTAAAAAGATGGGTGGACGCCCAACTCCCAGAATTTGGAAGTCCACCCATCTTCAAGGTTGGGAAACATTATTGCTCTTGCTGTTTGCTTGAACCTTTTTGGTTTCTACCAAAACTACGTTCTGGATGCTGGTTTGTGGCCAAGGATGTTTACAGACACTCTGGATGCCGGGAGGAACCCTGCTTCGGCCCGACACCCATTTGGGACCCCAAAAAGCGTGCAATGGCAACAAGAACACGAATCCCTCCTCCATAAAAGGGTGAGGGGATAAAGAGTGGGAGTTCCAGCAGAGATGTGGTTGAGTGTGAGGAGGTGTGCTCTGTGGTGACCCAACTTTCCTCTTCGGCAATGGGTTCCAGGAATAAGGATAGGCATAAAAAAGGATAAAAACCACCAATTCTCCCTGGGAAAAAAAATGGTCCCGCGTGTCTCGTCCTAGAACTGCCGTCCGGCTTGTGAAAATAATAATAATAATAATAATAATAATAATGCCTTGCCCAAGATTGGCCAGCATCTGGAGTCAGCTATCTCAACTTCCTGTGTGGAATCCCAGAGTTATATTTTGGCTGTTTTTTTTTTTTAAAAAGGAGCCATTTCCCCCCCCCCCCCCCCCTGCTGCACCAGAGAAGATTACAGCCTTAAAACATTGTATTACGCTTCCTTGCAGGAGACAAACTCACACACGCATATATATGGAGACATATCTATCCACGTGTAGATATATCAATCTATATATATATATATATATGTATCGGAACATACAGTATTGTACATTTGAGAAAGGCTGGGCGACTCGGCTTCGCGCAGAGCGGGGACATTCAAACTCAGTCGCCTGCGGGCAACGCCCAGGGCAGCACACGTTGCCGTGCTCAGCTTGGCCGTCCGGAGGCAGTGGGGGTCACTCATGCCTGCGCTTGGAAGGCGGCACCAGGTGGGAAGGGAGTTCAGCTGGCAACTCGTGCCCTTCCAGCTTGACTTTGATGAGATGGTTGGCCAGGGCAAACTCCTCATCGTCCAGCAGCCCATCCTTGTCCACGTCGGCCAGCTTCCAGATCTTGCCCAAGACGGTGTTGGGCAGCTTGGACTTGACCATCTCTTTCTTGGCGCTGGCGCCCGTGATCTTCCCGTTGACGGGGGAGAGGGTGTAGAAGATCTCGTCATAGGTGGGCTTGTCCTTGCTGACCACCCACTCCACGTCGTCGATGCCCTCGCCGGCACCTTCGCCGTAGCCGTGGCCGAAGGGCCCGTTCATGGTGCCCTCAAAGGCGCCGCCCTTCACCACTTGGGACGGCATTTGCGACTCCTCCTGGCGCACCATCACCATCAGCCGGGCAATGTCGTTGGCCAGCATGTCGTCCACCGCGTCCAGCAGCTTCTGCTTAAGTGGCTGGAACTTGCTGAAGTCCTGGGTCAGGAGCTGTTCCTGAGGACACACAAACACACCAAGTTGTGATTCGGGGCCAAGAGACAACGGCGGGATGGGTTGACCGGCTGCAGAGGTCAACTCCAGGGTTTCTGAACCTCTACCCCCCATCCCCCCCCAAAAAAAAATCTCCAAGGGCCCAACGGAAAGGACATTGGAGCTGTAACTGCCCTTCACAAGAGTTTGGTGCGAAACTATCAACAGTGAGTCCTCAACAATAGCAAAAGCACTTAGACTTATATGCCGCTTCACAGTGCTTTCCAGCCCTCTCTAAGCAATTTACAGAGGCAGCCTATTTGCACCCAAAAATCTGGGTCCTTATTTTACCAACCTCGGAAGGACGGAAGGCTGAGTCAACCTTGAACCTGGTGAGATTTGAACTGTTGGCAGTGGGCAGAGTTAGCCTGCAATACTGCATTCTAATCACCAGGAAGGAGGGAGGGAGGAAAGGAGGGAGAAAGAAAGAAAGATATTTATGACAGTTCCACCATCCTGGGATCATGTGATCCCCTTTGGCGACCTTCCAACTAGCCAGGATCCACTTAACAACCATGTTACTAACAACCGCACCACTGATCCCCTCAACAACTGTGGCAAGGAAGGTCGTAAAACAGGGCAAAACTTAAATAACAGCGTTGCTTGAGCAACAGAAATTTTGGACTCAACAGCGGCCGTAATTTGAGGACCACCTGGAGGGGGCTCAGTGGCTAACACGCTGAGCTTGTCGATCAGAAAGGTCGGCAGTTCGAATCCCTAGCGCCGCGTCACGGAGGGAGCTCCCCGCTCCTTGTCCCAGCAGCTTCCGCCAAGCTAGCAGTTCGAAAGCACGTTAAAAAAATAATGCAAGTAGGAAAATAGGGACCCCCTTTGGTGGGAAGGGAACAGCGCTCCTCCGTGCGCCTTCGAAGGCATTTAGTCCTGCCGGCCACATGACCACGGAGACGTTCTTGGACAGTGCTGGCTCTTCCGCTTTGTAACGGAGAGAAGCACTGCCCCCTAGAGCCGGAAATGACCAGCACGGATG
Organism: Hydrophis major; assembly: GCA_033807585.1. Taxonomy (NCBI): domain Eukaryota; kingdom Metazoa; phylum Chordata; class Lepidosauria; order Squamata; family Elapidae; genus Hydrophis; species Hydrophis major. Next base: position 96,310,448 of record CM066333.1, on the reverse strand, counting down.
TGCAAGGGGAACTTTACCTTGTGAGGGGGGTAACATGACAATGTGTAATCCCACAGCTTGTCCCTCCACCCCCTCAGGGCCTAACCCAAGTCTCTACCTGCATCTTACGAAGGCTGGGAAAATCTCCAGGTGAGATCTGGTGTTCTCGCTCGATCTTCAGGTAGATCTCACCCAGGTTGTTCAAGAGTTCCTTCTTCTTGCTCTCCTTGCCGAAGACGTTGGGCATCTCCTTCTTCAAAGAGCTGATGATATAGGCATGGACCTAGCAAGAAGCAGAAGGGAGAAATGTCATGCCCCTAGTGGAGACTGACTCCAAGGGAGAGGAGGAACAGCCGACAGGGAGTGGCTCTGGAGGTTGTGGAGGCGGCTGGGAAGGCCACAGGATGGCTGGGCAGTCAGAGGAAGATCCAGGCCCATCCCCTCTCCCTCCTAGGGCACGCTGGGAGGAGAGGATCAGGGCGAGACATGAATAGCATGGTCTATGGGGGAGGAAAGGGCCCTGATCCCCTTCATGGGCTGCAGCTGTGAGGACTGTTTAAAAGGACGGACATGTGTATGGGCTAGTGCTGGAAATAAAGCATGGAAATATCTCTGGCCTGTTGTTCCTCTCTTGAGTTCGGCGTCCTTCCCCATGTGTGTTCCGGTATCTGTGGATGTCTTCAAGCTCTTATCTTGCCTGGTTCCCTTAATTGCTTCAGTGTGGTTTGTGTTGTTTTTTTCTATTTATAATTTATAGGTATTTTTAGTTTAAATGGCATTTCTTCCTTTTTGCAACAGTTTTTTTGGAGGGGGGCAGGGGGGGGAGTTTTTTGTCTCCAATGGAGGATATTTGGAACTTGGAAGCAAAGGAATAAAAGGGGATTCACCTGTTTTTGTGACGGTGTTTATTTTGTATCCCACCCTGGGTCATCACAAGAACGTTGGGGAGGGGGGCCTCTCAACGGAGTCAGGCTGGACTCTGGCAGAGAGGGCTGCTTGGCCAGACAGAGGCTTAGAATACACTTTGGGGGTGGGACACGTCCAAGAGCCAAAAAACGCTGGACAAAAATGCATACGTGGTTAAGAAAGAATTATAAAGCAACATATATGTCAACTCATAAAACCTTTCGATGCCTGTTTTATGCATGGGGGGGGCAACAGGGTCATGGGGGATAGTGAATTACGTGTCTCAGAATCGGCTTCATGCAGATCATGCAGACATGTCCGCTCCTAATACATCCTTTGATGTTTTTGAGGCTCATGGTTTAATGAGGGCAACTGATAATATAGATTTAAAGCCAGAAATATTTTTGTTAGGTATACTACCTGAAAAATATGATAAAAGGGGTTGTTCGTTTAATATTACATGTGTTGATAGCAGCAAGAATTGTATTTGCACAATGATGGGGGGAAAAAACGAGGGAATTCCAACAGATGAAAACATATATTTAAAAAAAAAATGTGTGGAAATGGACAGGCTAACCTTAAAGATAGAAAGAAGAGACAGAATATTTTTAAGCATGGGAATTGTTTCACAAATGGTTAGGCAACAAAGGTAGACATTAGAAGTTGGAAGAATACTAGTATTTACGAGTAAATATTGTTATTAATACGGATATTTATGTGTAAGTTGACTCAGACAATAAGACACTGCATATTAAGCACGTATGTGTGATTAAAAATGTACAAATAAAACTTATTTTAAAAAATACACCTAGGATCATTGGCTTAGCAACTTGGAAGTTATGAAGGCACTGAAAAAGAGGACTTATCACAGGTTTTCATCCTTACAACCAACACAGTTGTCCCCATGGACACGTGATCAAAATTTGGACGCTTGGCAACTGGCTTGTATTTACAACGGTTGCAACGTCCTGTGAACACTGCCGGCAACCTTCTCAACTGAGCTTCTACAAAGCAAAAAGTCCATAGGGGAAACCAGAATACAGAATAACTGAACTGGAAGGGACCTTTGAGGTCTTCTAGTCCAGCCCCCTCCATCTCAGATATAGTTGTCCAGTTTCTTCTCAAAAACCTCCAGCGATGGAGCACCCTCAACTTTTGAAGGCAAGCTGTTCCACTGGTTATTTGTCCTCACGGCTAGGAAATTTCTCCCGGTTGCACCTCTCCTTGATGTTGTGGTCCGCCACCAGCAGGTGCAGAAGACTGAGGTCTCGGAGGACTTGGATGAGGGGCCTGCATGTGAGGCAGGAATGGGGCCAGGACCATCAGGGAGTGGAATGCGGCCTTTGGAGATTGTGGAGGCTGGCAGCAGTGAGGAAGAGCACCCCGAGGAGCCTGGGCCCAGTGCCTGTGTGCACGCAGGGCTGCTCGAAGGAAAGAGCAGCTGCAGCAGCACAGGCGACTCGGGAGTAAGGCTGCAAGGTAATGGCCCCTCCCTTAAGGGATAAAAGCCAACCTGAGAGACTGGGATTCCTTGCAGGAAGCAAAAGAAGTTTTTACACTCAAGCCTCATGGACATTCGGACTCTCTTAGTTTGTGTTTGGAGACTCTTTGGGTTTGAAATGTTTCTTGGCAACTTTATCTAGTGTTCTTGACAGCCTTGCACCACCTTGGCAAGGCTCGTTCTTATGAGAGGCAATGAGTTTGAAACAGCCTTTTAGCCATGAAGGAATGGAATTCGTAAAGAATCAATTAAAAGGTTTTGCTGTTCCCTCTGTTTCGTGTTGGCTTCCTTGGAACAAAGTTTGGGTCAGAACATTTGATTAGCTTCCATCCATTGTTTCTTGTCCTGCCTTTTGGTGCTTTGGAGAATAATCTGACTTCCCTCTTCTTTGGGGCAGCCCCTCAAATCCTGGAAGGCTGCTATCCTGTCACCCCCTACTCCTTTTGTCTGGACTGGCCAAACCCAAATCCTGCAGCCGTTCTTCACACGTTTTAGCCTCCAGTCCCCTAATCATCTCTGTTGCTCTTCGAGTCTCAACATGTGTTTTCTATCATGGCAACCAAAACTGGATGCAATATTCCAACATTACCAGGCTCATTATAAAACCGATACTGCTTATGATTTTAAAACCATCCTTCTGTTAATGCAGCTTAGGGTTGCACTGGCCTTTTGGCTGCCGCTGCACACCGCTGGCTCACCCTTAAGTAGTTGTCCACTTGACTCCAAGATCCCTCTCTCAGTTCCTGTTAACTGAGCCAGGTATCACCTACTCCATACCTGTGCATTTGGTTTTTCTTGCCTTAGTATAGGACCTTACTTTTCTCACCAAGGAATTTGGTTGGATAAAAGACCAGCGTTCAGACTGGACTGGATCTAAGGGCTGTTATGAAAAAATAAAAATAAAATAAAAATAAAAATAAACAGGAGGAGGAAGAGGCAACCTTTCAAACCTGCCGGAGCAATGGTATTGACAGATGTGTCCTCAACATGTCTCTCAGGGAGTCAGGGAAAGTTGGAAAGGGTGAAAGCAGCCCTAAAAATAATTCAGACCCAAATTGGCTAAAGGCCCTTAAACCGCCATTTCTCAACAGCAGCAACTTCTTCAAGTCTGGACTTCAACTCCCAGAATTCCATAGCCAGCATTGTTAAAGTTAAGAAACATAATTTTAAGCTGAGAATTGAAGAAAGCCATCAAGTCAAATCTAATTCTAAGTGACTTGATAGTTTTCTTACCAGTCATACAAGAAAAAAAAATTCTTTGCTATCATCTTCTTTAAAATGTTTGGGGTTTTTTTGGGGGGAGGGGAGCTTTTAAATCTAATCTATTAGACTGGTGGTGTCTCGTCCAAGAAATACAAATCCAATCCTGCTCAGCTTTATGTGTAGCCCCTCAACTTACTAAAATTGGGACCAAAAACGAACTGAAGCATTCATTAAGTGAACTGCGGTCCAATTTTACAGCCCGCCTTGCCATGGTCGTTAAGCGAATCCCAGAGTTATGAAGCAACTGATTTCTCCCCTTGTTGGAAACCCTTTTAGGATCAAATGAGCCCAGGACTCTGCAACCCTTGTCAACCCATGTCGGTTGCATTTACAAGTGCCTGAATTTTGATCATGGGACTGGGAGGCATGCTGTGATGGTCGTAAATGTGAGGACAGGTCATAACTAACCTTTTTTTCATTATTACTGTCATTAGAGTTGCCCTTATCACTTCAAATAATCCCTAAACTAATGGTTGTTAGTGAAGGGACTATACCATGTTTCCCCCCAAAATAAGACCCTGTCTTATGATTTTTTGTTGCTGCCAAAAAAGGCACCAGGTCTTATTTTCAGGGGAGGTTCATCCACTGACACACCTCACTTGCATGCGTCACCTGCTGGCCTCCTTTTCACTATCAGAGGCCTTCAGGAACTTCTTCTACGGCCGGCAAGGCTTTCTTGAAGGCCTCTGCAGCCGATAATGGAGCTCTGGATTGATTCAGAGCTTTGTTGCAAGCTCCAGAGGCCTTCAGGAAAGCCTTGCTGGCTGCAGAAGAAATGGGTCAGCAAGGCAGGTGTCGGGGTGTGCGAGGGCCGGCTACACCTGTCCAAAGGTAAGTAGGAGGTCATCTCTACCTCCCCCCATCCCCACCCTAGCTTAATTTTTACCCGTTCATCCTGGCATGGGCAGGATCTTAATTAGGGCTTATTTTGAGGGGTAGGGCTTATATTGGGCTCACATGTTAAAAAAAATCAAGCTAGGACTTACTTTCCGGGTAGGTCGTATTTTCAGGAAAACAGAGTATCGCCTTGTCCATTATCCCCCACTCTGTTGTAACTTTGCATGGTTGGTGAATGAATGGTCATACCTCGAGACAAGTGATTCATCTATTGCAGCGTCTGTTAACCTCAGCTGGGGAATTCTGGGGAGGTGAAGTCCACACGTCCTAAAGTTGGCAAACCGTGGGTATGTAGGGGGAAAACCTTTGCAAAACACAAAGGAACTTTTGTGGAAGTTGATGAGAATCTGCCTCTTGAATCAGGAACTCGGATAATAGGTTGAGTGGAGTTTTCTGGGAAATTTTTCTAATTCCCTCCAAACCTTCACAAAGATCAGATTTTGCTGAGTGGGACTTCTCCTTTTCATTGGCTGCACTTATTTAAAAAGCACGCACTGCTCTTTGCTTTTTTGTTTATTCTGCAAAACTCTTTCAGAAAAAGGGGTTTTTTCCCCCCCTTTAACACATCAAAGGTTAATTTTTTTTGGGGGGGGGGGAAGCAGAAAAAATAGGAAGAAGTTCTCCCCTTGCTGGGGATGTAGATTACAAAGTTCAAAGGTTAACTGGGATTTCACTTTAGATCGCAGTGCAGTTTAGCACATCCAGATAACTGCACATGTGAACAATTGCTGCAAAAACAAGGGACCAATTTAAGGTCTACATTTAACATTTCAATCCCAATTTAAGGGAATTCTACCCCCATTCTACTCACCCAGGTGCAATGTCCATTTTTCCTCAATGGGATCATTAATGCAGATTTTTTCCCCCCCATATGAAAGGATCCTCTGTTGGAAAATTTGTGCGTTTCCACAAAGAGAGCTTTTAAAGAGAATTGTGCCCTAGGAAGGCTTCTGCTGTGGCTGTTTGTGCCTTCACAAAAACAGCACATTCCTAAAAATAGGATGTGTCTGCTGGGAAATTTTCTAAGCCAAGTCTCGGCTTTTTTGGTATTAATACCCCAAAAGACCAGATTTTCTACGAATGGAGCCAAGTAACAGACACGCAGTAAAATAATAAATAAAATACAGATCTAATTTTTAAACTTTAAAACTTTCTTTTAAACTTGGGGGGCGGGGTTGACGCCACTCCCCAAACTGCTGGCATCTTTCCTCTTCGCATTGAGTAGACCAGGCCGAAGCCACACAGGACAGATCTGACCACATCGTGGGCCGGATGTGGCCTGCGGGTCTTCAGTTTGACATTCCTGCTTGAGGGGATTGGCAAGGGTCCTGTCTGCCTTCCTGCCTGTGTAAGAAAGACAGGCAGAGCCTAGTGGGGCGGTCTCAAGAAAGGAACTAGCCTGGAATCGTTACATTCTCCCAAATGGTTGAATTCCACTAAGTCTTCTCTGCTAACCTTTAAACAAGATTTTCTATAAGCAAGAGCAATAAAATCAGCTTAAGTGGAACTTAACTATGAAGCGGTATACAGATAGTCCTCGACCTACGACCACAATTGATCCCAATTTTTTTGTTGCTAAGTGAGACCTTCGTTAAGTCAATGTTGCCCCATTTCTTACGACCTTTCTTGCCACAGTTGCTAAGTGAACCACGGCAGTGGTTCAATTAGCAACGTGATTGTTCAGCGAATCTGGCTTCCCCATTGTCAGAAGGTCGCAAAAGAGGAATCTCATGATCCTGAGACACTGTGACTGTCATAAATACGACTCAGTTGCCAAGCACCTGAATTTTGGCCACATGACCATGGTGATGGTGCAACATTCATGAAGTGTGAAAAACAGTCATCAGTCACCTTTTTTTCAGTGCCGTAACTTCCAATGGTCACTAAGTGAACTGTTATAAGTCAAGGGATACCTTATAAATGGGATAGCTAAGTGTTCTTAATGCGCAGTCTGAATTCTTTGCACCTCACAGCCCATCACAGACTAGCCAGACTTCAAAGATGCCCAAGGCTACCTTTCCCCTATCGCCACTACAGTCTCCATCATCCCCAGACGTCCCCCAAATGTCTGGACAGGCGGCGCTTCAGACTGTTGTGAATCAGAGGAGGAGGAGGAGGAGGGACAGAGACAGAGAGAGAGAGAGAGACTGAGCGTGAGCCTGAGCTGTCTGTCAGCTCTCAGATGGAAAGTCCACAGCCCCCAGACCTGGAGGTGGGTGATGAACAAAAGGAGGAACAGCTGTGTCCAGTGCCTGACGCAGAAGGCAGAGGAGAGGAGAGCAGTGGAAATCTATGAGCCGGTCTTTGGGACGGAAGGGCCACCGCTGCTTGTGAAGCCCCACCCTAACTCTGGGGATCAAAGGCAGGGGGAGGAGATGAATGGATGTGGCAGACAACTATTCATCTTCCATCTGGCTAGACTTCAAAACCGGCGTTGAGAGAAACTTTTTGCCGGAGCTGCCGGCGCTCCTAATAAAGGCATCTTTTGAGTTAATGTCAAAGGCTTTGTCGTGTTTGGGGAGCTGGGTGAGAACACTGACCTTGGCCAGCCGGGCCCTCTTGATGAGGTCGTTCAGCTTCCGGAGGGCGGCGTTGCGGGGCAGCGACTGGATGTCCTTGAAGAGATCTTGCTCTTCTGCCTCGAAGAGTTTACGGTTGTCCGGGATGAGTAGCGGGTGTGACCAGAACGATCCAATGTAGACACGCACCACCTCCGGGGTGTTGATGATCTTGCCCAGTGACCACATTAGCGCCCCGTAGACGCGCATCAGCTGCTGTGTCTCGATCTGGTCCGCCTTGTTCAGCACCACACGGATCTTGTCCTCGTGGTTCTTGAGACCTTTGATCACCTCCGAAAACTCATCCGAGATGTCCAACTTGTGGGCGTCAAAGAGCAGGATGATGCGGTCCACCCGCTCTGCGAACCATTCCAGCACGGCGGCAAAGTCGTATCCTGTGGGGAAACCGAGGCAGAGGTCAGGGACTGGACACACCTGGCCGGCCCTATTGGGAAAGTCCAACTGGTTCAGAGGAGCCAAATTCGTACAGACAACTCATCCAGATTTTGGATAATCAAAAACCACATGCCAGGCACGCAACTAGGGACGACTCAAGTCCCCTGCCACGATCACCATCTTCTTTTAACAACCCCATAATCCCTTGTGGAGTGGAGTCTGGGCCACTGAATGGAGCTAGCAGAGTGTTTTACTGGCCGGATGCCCTTCCTGTTGCCAGTATGGAGTTTTGTTCAGCAGATAAATTCTCATCATGACCAGAGAGAAAAATATCTGTCTCTCCCTGGGATTGAACTCGCAACCTCCTGATTGTGAGGCGAGAGCTCCATGTGGCTGGGGAGAGAAACACCTGGCGTCAGAACCAGCTCATATATATCCCCAAAGAAATCTGTTGTATCTCTGAACTGCTGATAAGAACTTAGTTGTAAGTCGAAGACTATCTTTATACAGTGTGTCCTTGAAAAGGACTCTCCCATCCTACCAGGGATTCCTATTGAGCCCAAATCTCTCTGTTTCCTTCTGAACTACAACTAGAAGTGTATTTTTTAAAATAAATGTTTATTAAATGTTTACAAAAGACACAAAGGAAGAAAAGAAAAGAAAAACGATTTTTTTAAAAAAAAAAAAAGAAAACAGGAAGGGAAGGAAGGAAGAAGACAGGGAAGGAGGGAGGAAAAGACAGGCAGGAAGGAAAGAAAAAAAGGAAGGAAAGAAAGGAGGAAAAGAGACAGGATGGGAAGGAGGAAAAGACAGGGAGGAAGGAAGGAAAAAAGAGAAGGGAGGGAGGAAAAGACAGGGAGGGAGGGAGGGAGGGAGGGAGGAAGGAAGGAAGGAAGGAAGGAAGGAAGGAAGGAAGGAAGGAAGGAAGGAAGGAAGGAAGGAAGGAAGGAAAGACAGTAGCAATAGCACTTATATCGCTTCACAGTGCTTTTACAACACTGGGAAGGAAGGAAGGAAGGAAGAAAGGAAGGAAGGAAGGAAGGAGGGAGGGAGGGAGGGAGGGAGGGAGGGAGGAAGGAAGGAAGGAAGGGAGGAAGGAAGGAAAAGTAAAGGGAGACAAGGAAGGAAGGAAGGAAAAAAAGAGAAGGGATGGTGGGAAAGACAGGAAGGAAGGAAGGAAGGAGGGAAGGAAGGAAGGAAGGAAGGAAGGTAGGAAGGAAGGAAGGAAAAGTAAAGGGAGACAGGGAGGCAAGGAAGCAAGCTTGGGATTTCCATTGCAGCAAATCTAAGTCCAATTTCCAAAATATCTCTTCCGCTAGTCTAGCATTACAAAAGGGGGCTCACTGTTTTCTCCATATTTTCCCTTAATCGTCAAAACCACAAATCGTAAGTGCATTTTTTCCATTTTATGCAAAAAGTCTATTTATGGGTTTTCCACTCAGCCACAAATACAGATTATTGTTTTCCCTCCTAAGCCAAGAAGTTTCATTTAGCCATCTCTTGCAAACCCCATACATTTAGCAAGCTGGGGAATCCCCATCCATGCCACCCTCCTTGTCCAGATTTGTACAAAACTCTCCCTTTTCTTTTGAGTCCTGAGGACTAGCACCATTATTTTCCCTGAGGGGAGGGAAACTTGCTACTCTGCCAAAGCGGAGTAGCTTACAACAACCAGGCCAGAGAGGAAGAAAGCATCTCCATTGTCTCAAATCCAGGAAGCCAAAGGACAGCAAAATATCTAATGTCTTGCACAAGCCAGCTTTCTTGGAAGAGGGCGGGAAGGTTGCTGCTGCATGCCGAAATCATTTCTGGCTCTCAAACCTATTTGCAAACTGTGGAAATATGCGCTTGGGATTCATGGGGACTTTCTAGAGAAAGGGGGGGGGGAATTCTATGCATGCACTTACTGGACCCCTCCCAAAGATCTCTGCGACAGGAAAACGCCCACGTTTTAGTCATTTTGGAGAAAGGAAAAAACACTCAGGGTGGACGGTTCCATTTTGGTCATACGAACGTGCCAAGAATGTGGAGCGGGTCAGCCGGGCACACACGGATTTGATGCACAGCTAGTCCTCGACTTACAACCACAAGGGAGCCCAACATTTCTGCTGTCAAGTGAGACAGAGTTGGAAGGGACCTTGTAGGCCATCTAGTCCAACCCCCCCACCCAAGCAGGAGACCCTACACCATTCCTGACAGAGGGCAGTCCAGTCTCTTCCTGAAAGCCTCCAGGGATGAAGCTCCCACAACTTCCCAAGGCAATTTCCGTTCCATGGGTTGATTGTTCTCCCTGTCAGGAAATTCCTCCTTATTCCCTGCTCTTGTTCACCCTCCAGACTCTCCCACAAATGAATTTGTTTTATTCATATTTCATGTTTATAATTATTTGATGTTTCTCTAATATAAAATACACAGCACAACACACGACTGAACTGTAACTTATTTAAAAAAAAAAAAGATGAATTTAAGTATAAAACAATTCGTTCTCTTTTATCCAAGAGGTCTCTGTATATTAACAGATTAACAGATGAGTTGGAAGACGACCTTGTAGGTCATCTAGTCCAACCCCACACCCGAGCAAGAGACCCTACAGCATTTCTGACAGAAGGCAGTCCAGTCTCTTCGTGGAAGCCTCCAGGGATGAAGCTCCCACAACTTCCAAAGGCAAATTTTGTTCCAGGGGTTGATTGTTCTCCCTGTCAGAAAATTCCTCCTTATTTCCAAGATTGAATCTCTCTCCTTGTTCAAGTTTCCATCTATTATTCCTTGTCTGGCCTTCGGGTGCCTTGGAGAATAGCTTGACCCCCTTCCTCCTCTCTGGGGCAGCCCCTCAAATATTGGAAGATGCTCTCCTGTCTCCCCTGGTCCCTCTCCTCTCTAGACTAACCAGGCCCGGTTCCTTCATATGTTTTAGCCTCCAGTCCCCTCATCATCTGGTTGCTCTTCTCTGCACTCTTTCCGGAGTCTCAACATCTTTTTGAGATAACAGAAATTTTGGGTTCAACTGTGGTTATAAGTCAAGGACCACCTGCATTAGTCTCTGAAGCACAATTCCAGGGATCAAATGCAGTTCCAGGATTTTCAGTTTTACTCCAGAAAAACTGAACAAATATCAAGATCAGTCATTTCAGATTCAGAACGGCTGTCTTGAAGAAGAAAGCAAAATAAACTCCTGGCAAGAAGCTTGGACAGAAAAGCCGTCGACGAATATCCCCATTTTGCAGACCAGGAACACGAAGGAAATTTGAAAACAAACCCACAAAATGCTTAAAGGGCATTTTTTAAAAAAACTATTCACAATTTTCTCAGGGCCAGAAAAATTGCACCAGCATTTTGCAGACCCTGATGGGCGGGGGGGGGGGGGAGTGGCCCACAATTTCCCACCCATCCTGATCTCAGCAGTTCAGTGTTTTCCTGTTACGGCTTCCTGAAGGGGAAACCCAAAATGTTGTGCTTCTGTGTTGCTAAACCTGTCGCAACGCTGCTGAGGCATCCTCCCCCGTACCTCCAATCTAAGTTACTTGCATTATCTCTTTTTATGCTTCCACCAAAATCCCCTTTAAACGCCTTCCAGAGACACTCCAGTGTGCATTGTTTAAAATGTTCTTAGTGTGCTTTAAAAAGGTCTAATGCACTTTTTAAGACTGCTATCATGTCGCTCATGATCCTTCTCTTTCTTTGACTTTGGTCTCCAAATGTGGCGACTTGAAGACTTGTGGACTTCAATTCCCAGCATTCCCCAGCCAGTGCATGCTGGAAGTTGAAGCCCACCCTTCTTCAAGCATGCTGCCTGGGGAATTCTGGGAATTGAAGTCCACAAGTCTTAAAAGTTGCTGTCATGCCCCTGCCAGACTCTGATTCGGAGGAGGAAGCTGAACAGCTAATGGGGTGGCAATGTGACTCTGTTGGCTGTGGAAGAAACTGGGGAAGGGCAAAGTCTGGCTGGGTAGAGCAGAGGAGAGGGAGAACAAGGGAGAGAGAGTTCAGAGGAAGACCCAGGCCCACCCCCTCTTCATCCTAGGCCATGCAGGGAGGAATGGAGAAGGGAGCAATGTGGGTTGCTTGGCTTACTGGGGGAGGAAAGGGCCCTGATTCCCTTCATTAGATGCAGCTGGGAACACGGTGTTTAAAAACGGAATTTTTACTTGCAAGCAACTCAACCAATTCCAAAGCACTGCATTTTTAAAGAATGCTCTAACCACTTTCCCTACTTTGCAAACAACTCAGAAATAAAGGGCTATATTTTACCAATTTGCAGATTTATGCTCCTGTATTTACAATTGCCACAGATAATCAGGGGAAAGAAAAACACAAATGTATCAATTTTAGCAAGCTAGATTTACACTTGCATAAATATGCAGGGTTTTTTTTTAAAAAAAGAAACAGATAGCTTCCTGGAAAAATGCCCAAAGCTTAAGATTTTTACCCACCCTAGGCACTCAAAATGATCCATCTAGGCCAAGTTTCAAGTTATGGAACAATTAAACTCTTAAAACACGGAACATTTTCCTGTGGAAAACTGTAGCAACATCAGAAAAAAATGTTCCCCTTGGGAGGCAAATACATTGCATATAATGACCAGATGCCCAACCCAACTCCGTTGCTGAAGGGGAGATTTATTCTGGTGGTATCCAAAAGTCACTGGGTTAAAACCCCGCAACGAACAAATCTAATCTGTGTAGACCAGTTCACACATTGCAATAACAATGCAAAATTATTAAAAAAACCTTTTTAAAGGTTGCAATGAATTGAGTTTTATGGTTTCAAGTGATTTTACAGGTAGACCTCAAGTTTCCACCGTCCAGTTTAATGACAGTTTGAAGTTGCTGAAAAAAATGTGACCTGATTGTTTTCCTACGTAAATATTTTAAGCCATATAATAATAAATCTATATATATAGAAGCGAAAGGCCACTCACGCATCATCAACAAAATCTCCAGAACTGTAAAGCCTAAAAACTTGAAATTTCTCTTGGCTTCTTGGGACTCACTAAGAAAGGTTTTTTCAAAATGACCATCAGAACATTAGTATTATCCTATATTATTATTATTATTAACACGCTCTGATGCTAAGCAGTTCGACTCCCCCTCCCCACCTGAAAAGAAATCTCTTCCAAATGCAAAACACAAGCAGAGGAGTTTCAGTTTCAGAGCACCAAACAGCTTTGGTACAGAACAGTTGAGCTAAGCCACGCCCAGGCTCCTTGCTGTCTCCTTTTTCGCACAGCAAATACTGTTTCAGTTTCCAAACAGCCCTCAACTCTCTCACACACTGACAGGACGCTAGCCAGATGAATACCGACGGATGCTGGTAGATAGAGGCACATTTCCCCCTCCTTATTTTCCTCCCCAGCCAGCCTGCTTTAACTCCCAGAATTCTGCATCTTGAACTTCACGTATCTTAAACTTGCCAAGGTTGTACAACACTGGGTAAGAAATTTTTATTTTTTATTTTTTAAGTGGAACATGCAATTCTCAAAAGCAGCATTTTTCTGGCCAGTGTTTCATCAACCCAGCATGAATCAAGGGATGCTCACCCACCACTCCTTTGCAGCAGAAGCGGCCAAAGTCTTTCCAACCCCACCTTATTTTTTTTTTCAAATGCACTTTTTAAAGCTACCCAGCCACCCTGTTGCTTTGCTGAAGTGCAATCCCTGACAGTTTATGGACCCCAAACCAACCGCACCGGAGTGGGATACAGGCATACCTGGAGACCACACGAGCCACAGTCCAAGCAGGCCATGTGCAAAACAACACTTCTGGCATCCGTGCGAAGGGACTAATCCCGCTCTATAAAGCCTGAGGGAGGCCACACTTGGAATACTGCATCCAGTTTTGGTCCCCACATTATAAAAAAGATCTCCAGACTCTGGAAAGAGGGCAGAGAAGAGCAACCAGGATGATGAGGGGACTGGAGGCTCAAACATACGAAGAAAAGTTGCAGGAACTGGGCCTGGCTAGTCTAGGGAAGAGAAGGACCAGGGGAGACAGGAGAGCAGCCTTCCAATATTTAAGGGGCTGCTCCAGAGAAGAGGAGGGGGTCAAGCTATTCTCCAAGGCAGGGGTCTCCAACCTTGGCAACTTTAAGACTTGTGGACTTCAATTCCCAGAGTTCCTCAGCTGGCTGAGGAACTCTGGGAGTTGAAGTCCACAAGTCTTAAAGTTGCCAAGGTTGGAGACCCCTGCTCCAAGGCACCTGAAGGCCAGACAAGGAACAATGGTGTAGAGTCTCCTGCTCCTCGGTGGGGGGAGGGGGGGTTGGACTAGATGACCTACAAGGCCCCTTGCAACTCTGTTAATCTGTTAAATCTGTTTCCAGGGGGAACAGACCCTCATCTACCTTCCACCTGGGGGGTTGGGGGGGAGAGGAAACGCCACACCAGAATTTGCGTCTCCATCTTCCCTTATTTGGTGACACCGGTGTCCAGAGCGTGTCTGAAGGCAGCTCTTCCCAAAGGGGTCAAAAGCGCAGGCATTTCTCCACCCAGGAGGAGGGGAGGGAAACTAAGTTCTTGAGCCCTGCGGAGCAGAGGGGGCGCCTGCCAAATCGTGGGTCCCCAAAGCCAACCCAATCTCCTGCGCTGAATTTCACCAGGCCGCCACGCCCGCGTTTCCTCGCCTGCCGGGGGGGGGGGTCAAGCCGGGCCTTATCATGGATCACAGCGTTTCCTGCCCGCAGCTGCCGGGCATGCGGGGGATTTGAACTCAGCCAGGAAACTTTCCATCCTGCGTTCCCCGCAGAGGGGAATGCATCACCTAGAGTCCCAAACCATCGTGAAGACGTGGTAGAACATGGAGCGATATTTAAAATATTAAAACGTTCATGACTTCATGGGGGTCTACAAGTATATTGTAATGAAGAAATGTTATTGACGTTTACATCTATTTTTGGAGCAAGTGATAGAAAATCCTAGAGAAAGAATAGTATTGTTTAAAGACAAAGAGGTGAATACAGAAGAACCGTATTTATATGTATGGTGTTTCAGCTTTGTCCGGGGAATTTTCCCACGTCTTTATAGTTGTGCTTTTAAAGTTGTAGCGACGTTTTGGCAGAATCTCATCTGAGAGATGAGAGTCACGAGCCTGACAATGGCAGATGAGATTCTTCTAAAACATCACTACAACTTTAAAAGCACAACTGTAAAGGCGTAGGAAAATACCCGAACAAAGCTGAACACCATACACACACACACACAAACACACCACACACATATATAGCGAAATACCCCTCATGTATCATCACAAAATCTCCAGAACTGTAAAGCCTACAAACTTTAAAACTGGCACGTAGGTTCCTCTTGGGTTCTAGAAAGGATTTTTCCAAATGACCATCACAGCATTAGTATTTCCTATATTATTATTATTATTATTAACAGGCTGTGATGCTAAGGAGTTCGACTCCCCCTCCCCACTGAAAATAAATCCCTTCCAAATGCAAAACACAAGCAGAGGAGTTTCAGAGCACCAAGCAGCTTTAGTACAGAACAGTTGAGCTAAGCCACGCCCAGGCTCCATGCTGTCTCCTTCTTGCTCACACAGTAAATACTCTTTCAGTTTCCAAACAGCCCTCAACAGGATGCTAGCCAGATGAATACCAATGGATGCTGGTAGGCAGAGGCAGAAATTTTTTCCGCTTATTTTCCTTCCCAAAAACTAAACCTGACCACATGGTTTTGTAGCAAAGCACAGGGATCCAGCTAGTAAAGAAATAAGTACAAATTGGGAAAATAGTATAATATAGATAGCTGATAGATTGACAGAAAAAGCGAGAAAGGAAAGAAAGAAAAGAAAGAGATAATAGTTGACTGATCAGTAGATCGGTAGGTAGGTAGACAGAGAAAGACCAAGAAAGCAAAAGAAAAAAAGATGATAGATGATTGATCAGTAGATAATAGAGATAGATAGATAGATAGATAGATAGATAGATAGATAGATAGATAGATAAGATGTATAGATAAGATAGGTGATAGATAGATAGTTAGATAGATAGATAGATAGATAGATAGATAGATAGATAGATAGATAGATAGATAGATAGATAGATAGATGATAGATAAGATGTATAGATAAGATAGATAGGTGATAGATAGATAGATAGATAGATAGATAGATAGATAGATAGATAGATAGATAGATAGATAGATAGATAGATAGGATAGATAGATAAGATATATAGATAGATAAGATATATAGATATATAAGATAGATAGATAGATAGATAGATAGATAGATAGATAGATAGATAGATAGATAGATAGATAGATAGATAGGTGATAGATAAGATATATAGATAGATAAGATAGAAAGATGATAGATAAGATGTATAGATAAGATAGATAGGTGATAGATAGATAGATAGATAGATAGATAGATAGATAGATAGATAGATAGATAGATAGATTATAATTATAATGAGCATATTAAGGTTAGAAGTTGGAAGACAAAAACTATGTAAATGTTATTGTATTATTACTGTTAGCATTGTGTAAAAGATATATTGACCCAGTCATTACACTGTCCACAAAAAATGTTGGTTGTCACTTCAAGTTAAAACATACACACTAAAAATTAAAAAAAAAAAAAAAAGCCAAACCATGGCCGGAGGGGAGGGCTGGGCAGAAATGGAAAACTTGGGATGGGAAGGCTTCCCCCAGGGCAAGGAGCAGCATCAAGAAAGAAAGGAAGGAAAAGGATTCGAAAACAGGCAGCTATTTTTATCCGATCGAGTCCTTTCACCCACCACCCCAAATGGGAAACCACATTCTCCCCCCCCCAAAGGCATGGGACGAAGAATAACCGCAGTTGGAAGGGACCTTAAAAGGTCTTCTAGTCCACCACCCCCCTGCTCAAGCAGGAGCCCCCAGACTAAGCAATCCATCAGTGGAACGACTGTGGGTGCTGCAACATGGGAGGCTTTTAAGGAGAGACTGGATGTCCATTGGTCTGGACTGGTATAGGGTCTCCTAGTCCAGGGGTCACCAACCTTTTGGACCTCAGGGACCACCAAACTCATAATTTTAAATCCCGGGGACCACTAATACGAACTTTGACTGACGGTGGCTTGCTGACGTTGGTGGGAGAGAGAGAGGGGGGGGGGGGAGAGGGAGAAAAATCTGATCTAACCTCTCTCCCTCCCTCTCTCTGTCTCACACACACACACAAACACACAGAGGCAGGAGTGGGATTCAAATTTCTTAACAACCTGTTCTGTGGGTGTGGCCTAAATTGTGGGTGTGGCCTGGTGGTCATGTGACTGGCTGGGCATGGCTTGTATGTAAATATTATAAATATTTATGTCAATATTGAATTTTTTATTAAAAAAGAGCAACTTTTACCCAAAATCAGGCAGAGCAGGCAGGCAGATTGAGTTGCTCACAGAATCACAGATCTACTTAGAGATCTGTGTTTCTGCCATCGGCTACCTGAGTCACATGCACTGCTTCAATCCTAAGGTAGGTTCGGCTCTGCACAGAGCGAAAGATCTAAAAATTAGTTAGTAAAGCAAGAAATGCAAGGATTTCCTGCTTTCTAGCTAATCTAAATCTCCCGGCACAGCAGAGCAGATGATGGTTGGAAAAAGAGAAAAATAGCAATTTAGCAGGCAAATTTGCCAGGTAAGGAGTGAGTGGGCGGGGAGGGTTCCCAGGGACCATGTGGGTGACACGCAACCTTGTGTTCCTGCATAGCCTGGATTAATTGCTTTTTTTTTTTTTTACATTTCTCTGTGGACCACCAAAATTTTCTCATGGATGGCCACCGGTTGGCAGCTGCTGGACTAGAAGACCTCCATGATCCCTTCCAACTCTCTTATTCTATAATCCCACATCAATTCATCACTGGAATGGCTTCCCTCCAGAAGCTGTAGATGCTCCATCTCTTTTTCTTTCTCCTTTCCTTTCCTTTCTCCTTTCCTTTCCTTTCCCTTCCCTTTCTTGTGGAGGGTACAAGAAGTCCTTGAAAAGGAGGACCCAAGACTTTAACCCTCCACACAACCTCTCAAGCCTCACCTCTGCTTATCCGCTGTTTCTCCCCGGATAGGATGCCTGGCGTGTCGATGATACTGATGCTGTCCAGGACGGGGTTTGGCAGCTGCGCGCACATGAACCTGTGAAGGGAAGGGAAGGGACAGGATTAGGAGGCAGCTGGGTCCGAAGCAGGGACAGAAATGGGGCTCCCCGGGGTGGCATTTTGCTTGAATTGGGTCATTCTCTCCCCCCCCCCAAAAAAAAAAAAAAAAAACAACCTAGGGGATTGAATCATCCATTAAACTTGCACGGGGCATTTTGCTTCTCATCCAAGAAGCTTCCTCAGCTCTGACTGGGGAATGGAAGGATTTATACTCCTTGAAGACAGCTGGTCATTTGCATCCTTTTTAAAGGGTCCACTGAGGCCGCTTGGAGGTTTATCTGTAGTGCAAATGGGGGTAGGAAGCCTTCTTGGAAAGGACTGTGTTATAGACTGGAGATAGATGATGTTGTATCCCTCCCCCTCTGTTGACACAGATGGTCTCTTGGGCCCCTCTTTCAAACCAGCCGTCCTCTCTGTCCAAAATGTGGACCTTGCTACCTTCACAAGGGCGGCCTTCATCTTTCAAATGCTGCACCTAGCCCGGTTGGGTTTGTTCTCCAATGTTGTGCCATGCGTTTGTGAAGTGGTTGTTTTGTTTCCCCAACGTGCCCCGTCCATCTCCAATCTACACCAGAATCCTCTTTATCAGTTCCAAGAAGGCTCCACACCCCCATTGGCACCACTCAGGTGACCCCAAGAACACGGGTAAATCTCCAACAACTCTTTTTAACAGGATGCAAATGACCAGCTGTGTCTGCAAAGAATATAAATCCTTCCATTCCCCCATCATCCGGTCAGAGCGGATGAAGCTTCTGGGACTGACAAGGGAAACGTCTTCAAAGAAGAACCAGGAAGTCCAGGTGCCTCTTGAAAAAAAAAAAAAAAAGAGAAAGCACTTTTGGGACAAACAAGGTCTGGAGGATGGAGAATCTCCCCAGACAAGTGCTGAAAACTTTGCCTTGCTGAGCCAAGCTTTTCATACCTGGAAAGACATGAAAACATGAGTGCGAGTCTTTTAACAGGCCTGCTTCTGCACTGGAAAGCCAAGGAAGATATCCCGAGTTTTGTGTGGGTATGTATGTGCACACGTGTATAATCCCAGCCCCCCTCCCCCGTCATTATCCCACCCCTCCCTAGGGTCCTTCCTTTCAAACTATCAAAATATCCCAGAGATATGGCAAGCTTCAAGTTCCAGAGAATGCGTGGAGACATAGAACATAGACTCCTAAGGCCGGAAGGGCCCTCAGAAGTCATCTAGTCCAACTTGCTGCTCAAGCCGAGAACCCTATATATCACTTTGGACAGACTGTTGTCCAATCTTTTCTTGAAGACCTCCTGCAATGGAGCATCCACAACCACTGGAGATAATCTGGTTAATTGTTCCCACTCACAGGAAATTTCTCCTTATTTCTAGGTTGCTTCTTTCTTTGATAAGTTTCCATCCATGCTTCTTGTCCCATCCTCAGGTTTTTTGGAGAATAGAATAGAATATAGAATATAATATAATATATAGAATAGAATATAGAATATAGAATAGAATATAGAATAAAATAGATTAGAATATAGAAGAGAAGAGAAAATAGAGAATAGAATAGAGAATAAAATAGAATGTAGAATAGAATAGAGAATAGAATAGAGAATAGAGAATATAGAGAATAGAACAGAGAATATAAAATAGAATATAGAATAGAACAGAATAGAGAATAGAGAATAGAATAGAGAACATAGAATAGAATAGAGAATATAGAATAGAATAGGAGAATAGAATAGAGAATATAGATAACAGAATAGAGAATATAGAATAGAACAGAATATAGAATAGAATAGAATAGAATAGAACAGAACAGAATAGAGAATCGAATCGAATAGAGAATAGAATAGAGAATAGAATAGAGAATAGAATAGAGAATAGAATTCCTTATTGGCCAAGTGTGATTGGACGCACAAGGAATTTGTCTTTGGTGCAAATGCTCTCAGTGTACATAAAGGAAAAAATAAAATACATTCATCAAAAATCATAAGATACAACACAGTCTTGGGATATGAAGGAGTAACGGATGGAAGCATATCTGAGAGAGATCCAACCTAGAATATAAGGGGAAACCTCATGGGCTCTGCATTTTGTTCCAATTCTTTGCTTTCTGGTCCCTGGAAGAGGAGAACTCCTGCTTCGTCGTAAAAGCATTGAGCAAAACAGCAGCATGGAGGACTCTTGAGGCCAGCGGGTTGAAAGAGCACAGAAACCGGTCTCCGGAGGAGCAGAGATAGCCACAACCAGTGGATCCAACCACTGGCCCATCCTGTCTGTCCCCAACAAGCAGGCCCTCAAGACACCGGAAGTTTTCCCCAATCGCATCCAGGGAGGTTTTTCTTTTCTTTAATGAATTTTATTTGTACTTTTTTTTTTTCTTTTAACATACCTGAGTGCTGACTAAACAGTGCATTGTCTGGGCCAATTTACTAATACATAACATCACTAATAATAAATCTTTTATCTTCTTCTATTCTCTCTATATATATTTTCTTAAGTTTTCACGGGTACTTACATGTATGGCATTCAGCTTTGTTCGGGTATTTTCCCACGTCATGGCAGTTGTGCTTTTAAAGTTGTAGCAACATTTCGGCAGAATCTCATCTGCCATCATCAGGCTTCTGTATTATATATATATATATATGCGTGTGTGTGTGTGTATTATATAAACACACACACACACACACTGCTCAAAAAAATAAAGGGAGCACTTAAACAACACAATGTAACTCCAAGTCAACCACACTTCTGTGAAATCAAACTGTCCACTTAGGTAGCAATACTGATTGACAATCAATTTCACATGCTGTTGTGCAAATGGAATAGACAACAGATGGAAAGCAGAAGCAGTTAGCAAGACATCCCCAATAAAGGAGTGGTTCTGCAGGTGGTGACCACAGACCACTTCTCAGTTCCTATGCTTTCTGGCTGATGGCTTGGTCACTTTTGAATGCTGGCAGTGCTTTCACTCTAGTGGTAGCATGAGACAGAGTCTACAACCCACACAAGTGGCTCAGGTAGTGCAGCTCATCCAGGATGGCACATCAATGTGAGCTGTGGCACGAAGGTTTGCTGTGTCTGTCAGCTTAGTGTCCAGAGCATGGAGGCACTACCAGGAGACACTTCCTCACTAGTCCAACACATGGAAGCCACAGGTCATCGCATCAACTTCAATGGCACCAAAACACTAGCCACTATAGAAAACCCCAGCCACAGAATCATCAGAGAAGCCATAGAGATTGAAAAAAGACCAGAAAGCATGAATCGAAGAGATGATTCCACCAGACTGTCAATTATTTGGAAGCCTGCACTCACAAACAAAAAAATCTCCACACCACTAGCCAGGCAAACACCTAGGCACAAACAGATCCCCCCCCATACCTCCAGCTCAAACACACACCAACCAGGCACCCAGATGAAACCCAGCTTCCTAACTAATGATAGCCGTCCATTTACTCGGAGCCAAGCTGCACTAAAAGCCTCCAATACAGGAACACAATGTTGTCAGCCAATCAAGACACAAAAAAAGCCACAAAACAGACAGAAGATATTAGAAACACCAATCAAGCAGAACACAGCAAACTCCAAGACCAATAAACACAGACCAAGACTCCCAACCAATCAGGATGAAGAAAAAACCATTCTGGCACAGCAGTAGGCTAGCCCCAAATTTAAAACAGAAACGGCTGTGAAAGTCTGACTCACAGACGAACACAATACACAAGCCCAATGATGGCAGATGAGATTCTGCTGAAACATTGCTACAACTTTAAAAGCACAACTATAATAAGGTGGGAAAATACCTGAACAAAGCTGAATACCATACATATAAATACCCACGAAAACTTAAGAAAACAAATATATATAAGCGAAAAACCACTCAGGCATCATCACAAAATCTCCAGAACCGTAAAGTATACAAAATTGAAATTTGGCATGTAGGTTCCTCTTGGCTTCTAGGTGCTCACTAAGAAAGGATTCTTTGAAATGACCATCAGAGCATTTAGAATATTTCCTATATTATTATTATTATTAACATGCTCTGATGCTAAGGAGTTCTACTCCCCCTCCCCACCTGAAAAGAAATCTCTTCCAAATGCAAAACACAAGCAGAGGAGTTTCAGTTTCAGAGCACCAAGCAGCTTTAATACACAACAGTTGAGCTAAGCCCAGGCTCCTTGCTGTCTCCTTGCTCACATAGCAAATACTGTTTCAGTTTCCAAACAGCCCTCAACTCTCTCACGCACTGACAGGATGCTAGCCAGATGAATACTGATGGATGCCGGTAGGCAGAAGCAGAATTTTTCTCCCCAAAAACTAAGCCTGACCACATAGTTTTGTAGCGAAGCGCGGGTATCCAACTAGTAATTATATATAATGATATTCTTCCAGTTTCTAATTTCTACCTTGGTTATGTACCATTAGTAAAACAAACCTCATGTTAAAAAATATTCTGTGTCCTTTTTTTCTCCTTTATCTTTAAGGTTTTAACCTGTCCATTTCCACACAGTCTAATATTTTTTAAATTATGTTGTCATCTGTAGGGATGTCCTCATTTCCCCAATATTGTGCAAATACAACTCTCACCCCTGTCAACACTTGTAGGGAGGTTTTTCTTAAGAGATGAAACTCTGGGGAGGTTTTATAGCAGGGGTCTCCAACCTTGGCTCCTGGAAGCCTGGCGGACTTCAACTCCCAGAATTCCACAGCCAGCTTTGCTGGCTGTGGAACTCTGGGAGTTGAAGTCCGCCAGGCTTCCAGGAGCCAAGGTTGGAGACCCCTGTTTTACAGGTTACTCTCCACTTACAACCATTCGTTTAGTGATCATTTGAAGTTACAATGGCACTGAAAGAAAAGTTTTAAATGTTTTTCACACTTACAACCCTGTGGTCAACAGGGATCAAAATTCAGCCACTCGGCCATTGGCTTGTACTTATGACGGTTGCAATGTGGGTCACGTCCCCAGTTCGGAGAACCAGCAAATTGCTCCACAGGCTGGCCCTGCCTCTCCCACTCACTCCTTACCTGGCATGTGAGCCATCCAACTTGCCTGTCGTCCCCCCTGCCCTCCCGGACCATCAGCTGTTCTGATGTTCTGGGAGATTTAGATTAGTTAGAAAGCAGGAAACTGTTGGATTTCTTGCTTTCTAGCTAATCTTTAGATCTTCGACTAAGCAGAGCCGAACCTTCCTTCGGACTGAAGGTTTTATTGTTCAGTGCAGACTCAGGTAGCCGATGGCAGAAACACAGATCTCTAAGTGATTCTGTGATTCTGTGAGCAACTCAATCTGCCTGCCTGTGGGTAAAAGTTGCCCTTTTTTTATCCAAAATTCAATATTTATATAAATATTTATAATATTTATATACAAGCCATGCCCACCCAGTCACATGACCACCAAGCCATGCCCCAATCAGCAAGCCACGCCTGTTAAGCCTGTGTTCCCCAACCAGGGTTAAGGAGACAAGCTAAACAGAATGTGCAACGTTAGTCAGATAGGCACACAGATAAATGAGTGAGATATGTTTGTATGTTTGTTAACATACAGTAAAAATAACAGATACGCTTGTGCTATCAAAAATATAGTTTATTCCATTATGAGTTCAATAGCATAGTCAAAATAACTGTCCATTAGTCATGTATCATTTAGTCAGTCCATTCAGGGATATTCAATTAGCAAAAATCCGTGTAGAATATCCTATGTCAGTTCACTTACAAATCAGTCCTTTGTCTCTCTTTTTCAGTAGGGGAAAAACGCAGTCTTCAGTCTATCCAGTAATTAGGGATCATCAAGTCAGAGAGAGAGCAAGCTGTCGTCTTGCTTCTTTTAAAGTGCTTTCACAACCACTCCCTTAATTACATTCCTATATTTAAAGTTGCAGACACTTTAACTTATAAACCATGATAACATATTTATTATTTTACCTAAACCAGTTAGGGTAAACAATGTTATCCCTAACAACGCCCACCCAGTCACATGACCAAGGCACACCCACAAACTAGCCCACATCCACAGAACCGGCTGTTAAAGAAATTTGAATCCCAGCCCTGGTCACGTGATCCTGTTTTGTGACTTTCTGACAAGCAAAGGCAATGGATTCATTTAACGTTACTCATTTAACAACTCCAGTGGAATCACTTAAAAACCACGTCCCTAATTTAACTGTAACTCGCACAAGTTGCAAAGTGGGGCAGAACTCACTGAGCGACCATGACGCTTTAGGAAGAGAAACACTGGGCTCCATTTTGGTCTTAAGTCAAGGACTCTTGTTTTCCCCACAATAGCCACAAACCACATCCTTCGCGGGATGACAAAAGACTTCGGGTTTTGGTCGAAGGGAAGTTGCATATGAGGCAGACCAAAAACTCCGGAGGGGAAAGGTAGCAGAGGTAATGGGCGGAGGACATGTTGCCTGGATGATTTACCTTCTCCAAGCAGCTGTTATGGGGTTGCAATCGCCACTCGGCCCAAAAGCTGTGAGAATGAGGAACTCTGGAGCAGGCACCCATCATCTTTCAACACTCTTTACTTTGGAAACTAAGACCAGCTTAGATGGCTTCTGAAGAAATTCTCTTCCCTTCCTTTTAAAAATGCCAAAGGATGACAAAAACACAAAGGAGGAAACCGAGGTGCAGAGTGGAGACAGATCAACTCCGTGTTGTACAGGAACTTCAATCGTGGGAAACGGGAAAGCGTGAGAAAAAAATACAACGTAATCCTACAATCCTACCTGGATCCTGTTTGGGGTGGGTGCATTAAAACAGAGGGGATACAATCAAGATCAAGGGAGGTACTAATCTCACTCTATAAAGCCTTAGTAAGGCCACACCTGGAGTCCTGCATCCACTTTTGGTCACCACACTATAAAAAAGAGGTTGAGACTCTAGAAAAAGTGCAGAGAAGAACAACCAGGATGATGAGGGGACTGGAAGCAAAAACATACAATGAACGGTTGCAGGAACTGGGCCTGGCTAGTCTAGGGAAGAGAAGGACCAGGGGAGGCAGGAGAGCAGCCTTCCAGTATTTGAGGGGCTGGAGAAAGGTAACACAAACAAAGGCAACACAGTCAAATAAGCAAGAAGTGTCCCTTTAATACCTCCAACTTTGCTCCCAATGTCCAAGTTACCTCCAGCTGGATTAAAAACACTCCCAAGAACTGTCTAAGTGGAGAAAATTCAGTTTGAAAACCAAGTACATACAAACTGTAACTAAAAATCCATACAAATCATGCTGCAGCAATTAACTTGACAGGGCAGGAAAAGGAATTGCACACTTGAAAGGCCAGCAAAACACACACAGTTGGGAAGACACCAGGGATCCAGATAAGCCTGGACAATACCAGATAATTCACGATTTGCTCCCAACAACTTGCTGTTTGCAGCTTCCTCTTTTATACACTGTGTTCCCAGCTGCATCTAATGAAGGGAATCAGGGCCCTTTCCTCCCCAACCAGGGTTAAGGAAACAAGCTAAACAGAATGTGCAGCGTTAGTCAGATAGGCACACAGATAAATGAGTGAGATATGTTTGTATGTTTGTTAACATACAGTAAAAATAACAGATACGCTTGTGCTATCAAAAATATAGTTTATTCCATTATGAGTTCATAGCATAGTCAAAATAACAGTCCATTAGTCATGTATCATATCAGTCAGTCCATTCAAGGATATTCAGTTAGCAAAGTCCGTGTAGAATATTCTATGTCAGTTCACTTACAAATCAGTCCTTTATCTCTCTCCCGTTCGAGTAACGCAGTCTTGAGTCCATGCAGTAATTAGGGATCATCAAAGCCAGAGAGAGCAAGCTGCCATTGCTTTGCTTCTTTTAAAGTGCTTTCACAACCACTCCCCTAATTACATTCCCATATTTAAAGTTGCAGACACTTTAACTTATAAACTATGATTACATATTTATTATTTTACCTAAACCAGTTAGGGTAAACAATGTTTACCCTATGTTAAATGTTTACCCAATGTTAAACTTGCTGTTTGCAGCTTCCTCTTTTATACACTGTGTTCCCAGCTGCATCTAATGAAGGGAATCAGGGCCCTTTCCTCCCCCAGTAAGCCAAGCAACCCACATTGCTCCCTTCTCCATTCCTCCCTGCACGGCCTAGGATGAAGAGGGAGTGGGCCCGGGTCTTCCTCTGAACTCCCTCTCCCTTATTCTCCCTCTCCTCTGCTCTGCCCAGCCAGACTTTGCCCTTCCCCAGTTTCTTCCACAGACAACAGAGCCACACTGCCACCCCATTAGCTGTTCGGCTTCCTCCTCCGAATCAGAGTCTGGCAGGGGCATGACAGCAACTTTTAAGACTTGTGGACTTCAATTCCCAGAATTCCCCAGGCAGCATGCTTGAAGAAGGGTGGGCTTCAACTTCCAGCATGCACTGGCTGGGGAATGCTGGGAATTGAAGTCCACAAGTCTTCAAGTCGCCACATTTGGAGACCAAAGTCAAAGAAAGAGAAGGATCATGAGCGACATGATAGCAGTCTTAAAAAGTGCATTAGACCTTTTTAAAGCACACTAAGAACATTTTAAACAATGCACACTGGAGTGTCTCTGGAAGGCGTTTAAAGGGGATTTTGGTGGAAGCATAAAAAGAGATAATGCAAGTAACTTAGATTGGAGGTACGGGGGAGGATGCCTCAGCAGCGTTGCGACAGGTTTAGCAACACAGAAGCACAACATTTTGGGTTTCCCCTTCAGGAAGCCGTAACAGGAAAACACTGAACTGCTGAGATCAGGATGGGTGGGAAACTGTGGGCCATTCCCCCCCCCCCCCCCCGCCCATCAGGGTCTGCAAAATGCTGGTGCAATTTTTCTGGCCCTGAGAAAATTGTGAATAGTTTTTTTAAAAAATGCCCTTTAAGCATTTTGTGGGTTTGTTTTCAAATTTCCTTCGTGTTCCTGATCTGCAAAATGGGGATATTCGTCGACGGCTTTTCTGTCCAAGCTTCTTGCCAGGAGTTTATTTTGCTTTCTTCTTCAAGACAGCCGTTCTGAATCTGAAATGACTGATCTTGATATTTGTTCAGTTTTCCTGGAGTAAAACTGAAAATCCTGGAACTGCATTTGATCCCTGGAATTGTGCTTCAGAGACTAATTTATTTTAGTTTAATTTAGTTTATTGTCATCACACCTTATACAATGAAATCAAACCCCATCTTCAGTGCACATCACGACCATGAAAATAAACACAAACACACATCCTTCACACTCCACACATTGAATTGAAAAACCCCGACACCGCATTAACACTGCACAATACAGTGGAATTCCACAGAGTTCCTGCCCTGGGATAGAAGCTGTTTTTCAGCCTATTTGTCCTTGTTTTTTGTTATCCTGTACCGACTGCCAGATGGTAATAGTTAAAAAAAAAAAGGGTGCCCAGGATGAGATGGATCTTTGAGAATGTTTTGAACTTTCTTAAGGCAGCGGGAGCCGTAAAGCTCTTCCAAAGAGGGGAGAGGGCAGCCAATGATCCTCTGGGCAATGACGTTCACCCTCTGGAGCACTGTCCTATCTGCCCCTGTGCAATTGGCGAATCATACAGAGATGCAGCAAGTTGAAATACTCTCTATGGTGCAGCGGTAGGTCACCAGCAGTTTTTCATCCAGTTGTTGTTTCCTGAGAAGCCTCCGGTAGTCTAATCTCTGCTGGGCCCTTTTGACCAGGGCTGCAATGTGGGCACCCCAGGTCAGGTCCTCTTTTAGGGTGACACCCAGAAACTTAAAACTGGCCACTTGCTCCACTTGGTCTCCCTTGATAAGCAAGGGCTGGACGTCTGATCTCTTCTTTCTATAGTCCACTATCAGCTCCTTGGTCTTATTGGTGTGGAGGACCAAGTTATTGTCTCCACACCACAAAAGCAACCATTGGTCCACCTCATCTTGGTAGGCAGACTCATCCCCCCCCTGGAGATGAGTCCCACCACTATTGTATCATCTGCAAACACAGGTGGTCCTTGACTTATGACCACAGTTGAACTCAAAATTTCTGTTGCTATCTCAAAAAGACAGGGACTCCAGAAAAAGTGCAGAGAAGAGCAACCAGGATGATGAGGGGACTGGAGGCTAAAACATACGATGAACGGTTGCAGGAACTGGGCCTGGCTAGTCTAGGGAAGAGAAGGACCAGGGGATACAGGAGAGCAGCCTTCCAGTATTTGAGGGGCTGCCCCAGAGAGGAAGGGGTCAAGCTATTCTCCAAAGCACCCGAAGGCCAGACAAGGAAGAATGGATGGAAACTGACCACAGAGAGATTCAACCTGGAAATAAGGAGGAATTTTCTGACAGGGAGAGCGATCAACCAATGGAACAGAAGTTGTGGGAGCTTCATCCCTGGAGGCTTTCAAGAAGAGACTGGACTCACATATGTCAGAAATGGTGTAGAGTCTTTTGCTTGGGCAGGGGGCTGGACTATCTGGGCTTTCCAGATATTGGTGGGCTTTCCAAAGTCAATGCAGGAAGTCACCCTTCATGACCGCATGATTCACTTAACTAGATGTGAATCCCTTAATTAACAACCACACCTGTAAAATCAGGCACAATTGAACTCAATTGCCTTGCTTCCCAACAGAAATGTCGGTCCCAATTCTGGTGTAAATCGAGGACTACCTGTATCCTCCAATGCTGGAACTGGTGCCACAAACAATCTGTCCCCTTAAGCTTATCCAGCTCTTTTTTTAAAGCCATGTAAATTGATTTAGTGGTCATGTCTGGTGGCAATGAATTTCACAGGTTAATTTTTCCTTGGCTGAGAAAGATACTGGGTGGCACATTTCTATCCTAAAACTTCAATAAAACAATCACGCTCAGAGGACCCCACAGCTTTCAGTATCCTAATTACTCTTCCTCTCTCCACATGGTATTCTCT
Source organism: Hydrophis major (assembly GCA_033807585.1). Lineage (NCBI taxonomy): Eukaryota > Metazoa > Chordata > Lepidosauria > Squamata > Elapidae > Hydrophis > Hydrophis major. The sequence goes on along the minus strand of CM066333.1, from coordinate 96,281,977 downwards.
TCTGTCCCTGATGGTGTTACCTAGTTGGGTAATGAAACATCTGCAAGAAAATGACCAAGATCAGAGAACATAAAGGACCCCACCATTGGTGTCCTCCTCCTTTTCCTCTCTGCAAAATCCACTCCCTTCTAGCACTGATGTTGTTCTCTAACTGGGTAGCAAAACGCCTGCAAGGAAACAACCAAGCTGTCATGCCCCTGTCAGGGTCTGAATCAGAGGAGCAATACGCACCATGTCAGGTGGTGCTCCATTCAAAATTCAAGAAATACTTAGACTCCTTAGATTAGAAAAAAAGATACCTTTTACTGAAAATGAAGTGGTAGCAACCGTAGAATTCTGAATCTGAGAAATTAGGCACGCAAATCACATATACAAAGGGATGGAAAGGTTCTCACCCCCCATAGTTCAAATGATTCTTCCAATTAAAAGTTGTGAATATGATCATGTGGACACCTTCAGGGGGCGATGAGGCCTCTGTCCATTGACCTTGGCATATTTTGATCAAGGTTTGCAGCTGCGCAGAGAAAAGAAAGCTAAGCGAGAAATAGAAACCTAAATAGGAATTTATACTCCCCCCTCCTCATTTTTACAACACTAGAATGTAACACCTCCAGCTCGCTTGCCAGACTTTACCCCCTCCTCCTCCCCGTTATTTATGGCAGCCAAAAGATGCAAAGCAATAGTAGAACATCTTGAAGGCTGACACACAGCTGACAGGGAGTGGGAGTGTGGCTCCATTGGCTGTGGAAGAAACTGTGGAAGAGCAAAGTCCAGCTGAGCAGAGCAGAAGTAGAAGGAATTGGAGGAAGACCCAGCCCCACCTAGGGCATGCAGGGAGGAATGGAGAAGGGAACAACATGGGTTGCATAGCTTAGAGGGGGGATGGGTGAGGAAAAGGCCCTGATTCCCTTCATTAGCTGTAGCTGGGAACACAGTGTTTAAAAAGGGAAGCTGCGCGCAGTAAGTTGTTGGGAGCAAATCGTGAATTATCTGGTCTCATGGAGGCTTATCTGGGTTCCTGGCGTCTTCTCAACTGTGTGAGTTTCGCCGTGCTTTCAAGTCTGCAATTCCTTCTCCTGCCCTGTCCAGTTAATTATTTCAGCTTGGTTTGTTTGGGTTTTTAGTTACAGTTTGTGTGTACCTTGTTTTGGACTGAATTTTCTACAGCTAAAGACTGCTCTTGGGAGTGTTTTTTTCTCCAGCCGAAGGTAATCTGGACATTGGAGGCAAAATTGGAGATAATAAAGGGACTCTTCTTATTTAACTGTGTTGCCTTTGTGCCACGCCCCTTTGGGTCATCAACACAAACTCCGAGACCACCCTGGATGCCTCAATTCAACCTTTATCGTTATTGAAACTTGCTTTCCAATTTCTCTCATGACCTACAACAGAGGTCTCCAAACTTGGCCACTTTAAGACTTGCGGACTTCAACTCTCACAAGTATTAAAGTAGCCAAGTTTGAAGAGCCTACATATTATATATCGGCTTTGAGAAAGTTAATGACGATAATAATAAATAATATAAAATAAAATAGGTGGTAACCTGAAAATGGAAATAATAAAGAATTGAAAATGTAAGTGAGGATGAAATGTTTTTGATAATGAATTGAAATATGAAGTGAGAACTTATTTAAAGATCAGTGGAATAGATGATTTGATATGAAATTAGAAATAAAAAAGTTAGAAATGCAATTATGACTATGTATAAATGTTGTAACCTGGAGTCACGTTGCTCACTTGAAGAGATATGTAAAAAATAAACTTTATAAAAAAAAAATTTTTTTTTGGAGAGACTACTAGTAAAGTGAGATTGCACCATCTCTGCAGGGGCTGCATTTTAACCAGGCCAAACCTACAAAGCCTTGACCCCAGGACCTCCCAGCCTGAATGTTCCTCCGGGAAGTTTCCATCCAGCTGAGCCACATGGAGAATGTCAGAATCATCACTTTCTCTTTAAGTTGGGCATTCCCCGATGACTGGACAGGGCAGGGAAGGGGGCACCTAGTGTACACTGGCACAAAATCTCCCGGCCTGGGATTAACACGCCCAGCAACTGGTCTGTGCAAGACCACCCAACCCACAGGAGGAGCAACGAGAGAAAGGGGTGCCTTACATATTTTGCACACTCTGCCAGGGGCAAAGATCCCGAAAACCATACGTCGCCTTTTGCAAATCCTGGGCAGACTACCCAACCGACGGTCCTCACCCGAGCTCTGCCTGCTTTTCCATTCCCAACATATTACAGATAATCAGAGTTGGAAGGGACATTATAGGTCATCTAGTCCAGCCTCCCCCGCAAGCAGGAGACCCTACACCATTTCCGACAGATGGGAGTCCAGTCTTTTCTCGAAAGCCTCCAGGGATGAAGCTCCCACAACTTCCTAAGGCAACTTCTGTTCCATTGGTTGATTGTTCTCCCTGTCAGAAAATTTCTCCCTATTTCCAGATTGAATTTCTCCTTGTCTGGCCTTCGGGAGCCTTGGAAAATAGCTTGACCCCCTTCCTCCTCCTCGCTGTGGCAGCCCTTCAAATATTGGAACCCCGTTTTCATGTCTCCCTGGTCCTTGTCTTCACTAGACTAGCCATGTCCAATTCCTGTAACCGTTCTTTGACGTCTTAACTGTGCATTTCAACGCATGTTGAATGTGGACACAGTGCCCACGTTCACACAATACACACTAAGGTTGGCAAGTTTGGTTGTCTGGTTTGGTTGGTTGGCTGTTTTGGGGAAAGAGTTTTATAGTTTGGTCCACTTGCAACTCAAAGGATTGTCTTCAAACTTGGCAAGTTTAAGACGGGTGGACTTCAACTCCCAGCACAGCTAGCTGGGGAATTCTGGGAGGTGAAGTCCACCTGTCTTAAAGGGGCCACTTTTGAAAAAAACAGCAGTCAAAGGCGGTGCAAACATTAAAGATTTTTGTGTTCAGTTTGTGTTATGGGAACACAACTCGAGAATTTAGGCTGCAGAAACTTCGACAGTTCAACGGGCTGATCCCAGGCCCGCAAAGACTTTTCCAGACCGCAAAACCAATATCTGACACAGCAGAAAAGCTGCAAATGCTTTCCTATGTAAGCGAGGCCTGCCTGCATCCCTGGGCCCCAGTTTATATCCCTGATTTTAAGCACTGGGGAAACAGTCAGCAAATGTATTTTATTGGGGCTAGGACCCTTTTTTTGTTCAGAACACGCTGAGCTATTTTTAATATTTGTAAATATCCAGAGCTTTTTTTCCCCCTCACCCGCCTTCCTTAAAAAATCACGTTTCCACAGCTGCAAAGCCAGCATTCCAGGAATTTTTTTCCTTTTCTTTTGTGAATTAATGATGCTGGCTGGCCAACACAGTTGGCAGACGCCTGCGAACACGGAATAAAAGAGAACAATGGAGTAAACTCTGCATGCGACTTTTCTAAAGGCAGATTTAACCCACGCTGGTTTTTACACCCTCTTTTCCGAGGTGGTTTTCTAATGTGACTCACACCAAATAAAGTAACAATTGATTTTTGCATGGGGAAAGAATCCCAGTCAGATTTATACTTTTTTTTTCTTTTTCTTTAGATGTTCAGACTTTCCCGGCTGGGTGGGGTACAACCGGACATCGTGAGGCCAATGAGAGAGAGAGAAATCAAGCATGAAGCCCGGAAGAAGAAGGGAAACGATCTTCCAGAGTTCTGGGCGTGCAATGGTGCAAGCAAGCTGCCAGAGATGGGCACAGGCTGGTAGAGAAAAGCCAAGCTCCAGCAAGCAGCCACGCCCAGTTTGCAGGGATTCAGAGAGAATTCCAGTGTAGTTAAATCACTCAGGGGAGCCGGGACGGGCATTACTGGGATGCTTTTACAAGAGAGCCTTGCTGACCTCCGACCCTCCCTTCCAACCCATGCCAATTCAGAGAAGGCCCAGGAGAAATTTCCTGAGAATGAGAAGAACAGTTAATCTGAGGAAAGAGAAGTTCTGAGCGCTCCATCACAGATGATTTTTAAAAGATCGCACAGCCATTTGTCTGACATACCACAGAAAAGCTCCCCTGCCCTCCCAGGGGCTGGACTAGAAGACCTCCAAGGTCCCGACCAGCAGCTGAACACGACGACTCACAATTCCCCATTGGCTGGACCCCATTTATAGAACCACCAATGAACTGAAGCTGAATTTGCCCACTGCTGGGTGGGGAGGGTTGTGAAGTCGGCTGCTTTGCAATGCCACTAACCAGGTTTTAAGTTAACCTGGCTTGTCAACCTGGCAACCTAAGTGGGTGGAGACCCCTCTCTCATCCTCATATCCAGCTCTAGGCCTCTCTAAACCAATGTGGTTGCTTGATCAGTGAGCCAGGCAGCACATAAATTAAAATACTGTATATAAATAACCTTTTAGGAATGGAGTCTGCTGCTGGAATAGAAGGGGGTTGGGCTACAAGACCTCCCAAGGGCCCTTCCAACCCTGTGGTGCTGGTATCCTGCTCTGCCCTGACCTCCTGGGCACTGAGAGGGCACAGAAGTGCCTCTTTGGGCTGAAAACGAAAAGATCTCCACCTTTTTTCCATGGCTGGCTGGGGAATTCTGGGAGTTGGGAGTCCACTCAGCTTAAAGCCACCAAGGGTTGAGCAGCAATGCTTCTAGTCCTCAGGATCAGAGTCAAAAGACCCTCCTTCCTCCCAGCTGCCCCCTCCCTGCCCATCCTGAAACCTGGAAAGCTAAAAACAGTGGTACGAGTCCTCAAGATCAGACTTCTCTTCCCTGCTTGCTGGTGCCCTCCACAGCTGGAAAGCTAAACCAGTGCTTCTAGTCCTCAAGATCAGACCCTCCTTCCTCCCCACTGCCCACTCCCTGCCCTGGATCTGGAAAGGTTAAAACAGTGGTACTAGTCCTCAAGAACAGGCTCCAAAGACCCTCCTCCTTCCCCCTTGCAGCTGGAAAGGTAGGAGCAGTGCTTCTAGTCCTCAAGATCAGAGTCAAAAAGACTCTCCTTCCTCCCAGCGGCCCCGCCTGCACCTGGAAAGCTAAAATCTGTGGCTCTAGTCCTCAAAATCAGTCCTCTCCCCTCTTTGCTGCCCCCCTCCATTGTGCAGCTGGAAAGCCAACGACAGTGCTTCTAGTCCTCAGGATCAGAGTCAAAAGAGCCACCCCTGTTCTGTTGCCCCCTCTCCACCCACCCTGCAACCTGGAAAGGTAAAAAACGGTGGTACTAGTCCTCAAGGTCAGAGGACTAGTACCCTCCTTGCTGGCCCCCTCCCGCCCACCCCACCCTCTTCACCTGGAAAGCTCGGAAGGTGCTTCTCGTCCTCCAGGCCCGATTCAAAAGACTCCCCCCCCTACAATTAAAACCAGCCGCAGCGCTCCTAGTCCTCAAGGCCAGCCGCTCTCTTTCCACCCCCACCCACCCCACCCGGAGAGCCATCCCAGCGGGGCCCCCTCACCTGTTGAGGAAGGCGTTGCCGAAGGCGTTGAGCTTGCGGAAGGGGCGTCGGGGGTCGACCACCAGCGCGTTGCCCGGCACGACGCCCTCGCTCTCGCCGCCCATGACGGCGATGAAGGAGTCGGTGGTGGGCTCGGGCCCGATGCGCATGCCGGGGAAGTCCTGCTCCAGCAGGTGGCGGATGAAGGTGGTCTTGCCCGTGCTGTACTGGCCCACCAGCAGCACCATGGGCTTGCTCTCCCAGTCGGCCGGCTCCAAGGCGGGCGAGTGGAAGTCGTGGAAGCGGTAGTGCTCCTCCAGCGGCAGCAGCTTCCCGGCGTAGAGCTGCTTCAGCCCCTCCGAGACGGTGCGGAACAGCTCGGGCTCCTTGCGCCGGCGCGCGTCGCGGCTCACCCAGCTGAACATAGCCGAGCCCAGCCCTGCCGCGGAGGGGGGGGGGAAAGAAGCAGCCGGTCAGTCCCAGCGCAGAGAGACACCCCCACCCCAAAAGCCGCCCGGAACGTTCTCGCCACGCGCCCCCCGGCGCCGCCCTTTATAAAGCCTCCGCCCGGGACACGCCCCGCCGGATGGGATTGGCTCCTGCCGGGAGGCCGCGCCCTCTCCGCCTTGCCTTACCCTGCCCAGGGATGTCTCTCTTATAAAGCTCCGCCTTCGGCGCTAATTGGCTTCTTCCTGGCGGCCCGCCCCGCCCCTTTTAAGCTGATTGGCTTCTGCGGGGCGGCCCCACCTCTCCGTCTGTCTGCCACAGCACGGGGAATACAAAGTTTTCGTCTGGGTAACACCCCCCTCAGCGCTAATTGGCTCCTGCCAGGAGGCCTTATCCTCCCTTGGAGGCCCTCCCTTTATAATGCCACTTCCAGGGGCACGCCCCTCTCAGCGCCCATTGGTTCTTCCCAGACGGCATTGCCACCCACCATGCCTTCTCCCCTTGCAAAAAGCCTCCGCTCGGGCCACGCCCCCTCAGCTCTGATTGGCTATGCCCGTGGGCAGGCAAGTTCCACCCCTCTTACAGCATGCTGGCTGGGGAATTCTGGGAGTTGAAGTCCACATATCTCAAAGCACGCTGGCTGAGGAGTTCTGAGGGTTGGAAGTCCAAGTTTTAAAGTTGCCAAGGTTTTGGAGACCCCCCTGCTCTTGACCTTGTCAAATGCATCATGGGAGCCTTTGTAGTTCCTCTGAATAAGGATGCAGAGACATCCCAGGCACTAGAGGGGCTCCAAAGAGCCAAGACGACAGTCGCGAAGTTCCACCACTTTATGACAACAAATTACACACGTTGGTAAAACAAGAAAGAAACCGAGCATGGATCCTGCTCTCGTACAGCCACGTCCACCACCCGCCATCTTGACTTTTTGGACCCCCTTGGACTACCCTTCCCTGCCGCTGGGACTAAGCCTGGGGTTGGATTTGTTCCCTGCCTTCCAAATAAAACTCTTCTTCTTGCATTTTGCCTGTTGAAGAATTCAGGCCAGCACGCTTTCCTCTTCCCAACAACCCTGCGAGGTGGGCTGGTGCAAAGCATCCATAAGCTTTCGTGGATGAGGGGGACCCAGATCTAGATTCCCCCAAAGCCATGCCATGTTTTGTTTGTTTATTTTCAACTGTTCCCAAAGGGGCCCTTGAAGAGGCCTGCAATCATGGGTTATAAAATCCAGGCCTATCTGGGCTGCCGTTTTTGACTTTTTTGACCCTCCCTCTCTTGCCCTTTCGATGGGCAGGGGAGCCCCCTGACCTGAGCTGCCTTCGTCCATGTCCAAATTCCGGAGCGCCCCAGACTGAGACCCCTGCATGACAACCTCGGCAGTTGAACCGCTGGCCTGAGATGGAATTCCTCTTTGTGAACCGACCTGCGGGTTAGCAGCTGAGGTCAGCGGGTTCCAGAATGGCCGGAGCTGCCCTGGTGTAAGATGCTGGCTTGCTGGATACGTCCAAGGCAGGGCGAACCACGTTAGAAGCTACCCAAGGAGCTACATGAGGATGGGGAAACACTAGTTGTTTCTCCTCCCCAGCACCTTCCAAGGCTGGGAGATTGCAGTCTTTCTTAGAGTCTTTCAGACTTGTGGATTTCAACTCCCAGATTTCCCCAGTCAGCATGCTTTAAGACGGGTGGATTTAAACTCCCAGAATCCCCCAGCCAGAATACTTTAAGATGAGAGTTTTCAACTCCCAGAATCCCCCAGCAAGAATACTTTAAGAGGGGAGGAGTTCAACTCCCAGAATTCCCCAGTCAGAATACTTTAAGATGAGAGATTTCAACTCCCAGAATTCCCCAGCCAGCATGCTTTAAGATGGGGGGACTTCCACTCCCAGAATCCTCCGGCCAGGATGCTTTGAGATGGTTGAACTTCGACTCCCAGAATCCCCCAGTCAGCATACTTTAAGAGGGGAGGGTTTCAACTCCCAGAATCCTCCAGCCAGCCTGCTTTAAGATGGATGGACTTCAACTCCCAGAATTCCCCTGGCTGGCTGGGGAATTCTGAGAATTGAAGTCTACAAGTCTTAGGAGACCTCTGGCCTAGTGGGTTGGCACTTGGAGCCCCTCCAATCAGAGGTTGGTTTCTTGGGGAGTGGGATTGTTTCAAAGCAGAGCTTGGAATTATAGGCGGTCTTCAACCTAACATTCATTCAGCAACCAATGGCACTGAAAAAAAAAAAGACATGCCTGGTCCTCATAGTTATGACTGTTGCAGCATTCCTGCGGTCACGTGATGAAAATCCAGGCGCTTGGCATTCATTTGTGACCTTTTCAGTGTCCTGGGGTCAATCTGGTCCCCCTTTTTCACTTGCTGGCTTCTGGCAAGCAAACTCAAGGAGGGAGACTGTTCGTTTAACAGCAGCAAGATTCACATAACGGCCGTTATGCCAATCAAACAGAAATTGTGCTTGTTAAGTCGAGGATTTCCTGCATAGGTAGTCCTCAACTTACGATCACAATCGAACCCCAAATCTCTGTTGCTAAGCAAAGCAGTTGTTATGTTCAAGTTGCCCCACATTTTACAACTTCTCTCCACGGTTGTTTGAAGTGAATCACGGCAGTTCTTAAAGTTTAGTCGCAAAGTCACTAAGTGAATCTGGCTTCCCCGGGGATACTGCGCCTGCTGTAAATGTGAGTCAGTGGCCAAGCCTCCGAACCCTCATCATGTGCCCAATGGGGATATCGCCACGGTCGTAAGTGTGAACGATGGTCCTAATAAGTCACTTCTTTGCAGTGCCGTTGTAATTTCGAACGGTCACTAAATGCAACTGTTACAAGTCGAAGACTACCTGTACTCTTGGGGACTTGGGGGGTGCGGGGTGGAGGCTGTCAGAAATCTGGATCCTGCAGTTTGGGGTGGGTGGGGCGATCTCTTTGGGGCGTTGCTGAGGCGTTGCTAGGTTGAGCCTGGCCTGTTTTCCTTGCATTCCCAGGATCGGAGCCAGAAATTCCGACCGGCTGCATCAGGGGCTCCAGGCAGAGCCTGGCCAGGAAGTCGGGAAGGGAAGTTGGGCTGGGGAGAAAAAGGAAAAGGATGAAATTTTCCTTCCAAATATGGGAAAAGCCACATCTCGACAAGTCCCAGCAGATCTGCTGCACATGTTTTCCACTGCAAGGGAGGGTGCAGAAAGGGGGGAGGGAGAGAGATTAGATAGATAGATAGATAGATAGATAGATAGATAGATAGATAGATAGATAGATAGATAGATAGATAGATAGATAGATAGATAGATAGGGGTAGGTAGGTAGATATAGACAGAGAGAGAGAGATGAATGATAGATAGATAGATAGATAGATAGATAGATAGATAGATAGATAGATAGATAGATAGATAGATAGATAGAAAGACAGAAAGACAGATAGAGGTATAGAGATAGGTAGGTAGATAGATATAGACAGAGAGAGAGATGGATGATAGATAGATAGATAGATAGATAGATAGATAGATAGATAGATAGATAGATAGATAGATAGATAGACAGACAGACAGACAGACAGACAGACATAGAGATAGGGGTAGGGGTAGGTAGGTAGATATAGACAGACAGAGAGAGAGACAGAAAGACAGATATAGAGATATAGACAGAAAGACAGAGAAAGATATAGAGATAGGTAGGTAGATAGATATAGACAGAGAGGGAGATGGATGATTGATAGATAGATAGATAGATAGATAGATAGAGATAATAGATAATGATGATAGATAAACTATAGACAGATGATAGATAACTACAAATAGATATAGCTAGAGAGAGAGAGAGATAATGATAGATATAGCTAGAGAGAGAGAATGAGAGTGAAATATGATATAGAGATAGATAGATAGAATATCTTTATTGTCATTTTGAATATATACCAGTTGGCATACATTAAAAATGATGTTTCATTGCATGCAGCTCTTAAAGGGTCACCAACTCCAATTTTACACTACATAAACATGACAAGATAAATAAGTAAATACAACGGAAGAGGTGGTAAATGAGAGGGAAAAATCCAAAATAGCCCAAATGGGGGTGAAGGGCACAATTGGGGTTCTTCTGCCAATGTGGAGATGGCTACATGTGGGGAGAATCAATCCAAAGTGCCCAAGTTTATTTCAACCACTTGGCACAGGAGTGGGGGTCAGGGGTGGCATTCAAATTTTTAACAACCAGTCCTGTGGGTATGGCTTAGGTGGTGGGCGTGGCTTGGTGGTCATGTGACTGGGTGGGCGTGGCTTGGGGTCATGTTATTGGCTGGGCGTGGCCAACTCAACATCACTCACATCGAGGCACGCATCTCCTCGCCTGGCCTCACGTGACTGTAGGGATGCTGCAACCTTTGTAAGTGTGAAAAATGGTCATAAGTCACCTTTTTTCAGTGCCATTGTAACTTTGAATGGTCACTCCACACAAGTAAAGGAGGGTAAAAATACTCCAGAGAAGTTCCTGAGACAGGAAGTCCAGTCCTGCTAGGAATGTAATAAGGGTTAACAGAGAAGCAGTTTCTGTAAGCAACACCAGAATGTTTCCTTCCTGCCTTCCTGACAGGATTAGCCCAGTAATTTCTTCTAACAACCGGCTCTCCGAACTGCTTAGAATGTTAACCAGTTCTAGGTGCGAATAGGTGCAAACTGGTAGTATCCCACCCCTGGAGGGGGTGCTCCAACCAGTGGGGGCATTCAAATTTTTTTACTACTGGTTCTGTGGACATAGCTTGGTGGGCATGACAGGGGAAGGATACTGCCAAATCCCCCTTCCTTCCTTCCCCACCCCACTAACCTGCTTTCCAGCACCATTCTCCCATGCAGAGCAACCAAAGAAGACCCAGCCGATCAGCTGGGACTCAATGGGAGGCAGAGAAGAGATGGGGTTGGCGGGGCCAGTCACAGGTGGGATTTGCCGGTTCTCTGAACTACTCAAAGTTTCCACTATCAGAATCCAGAACCGGCTGGATACCACCTCTGGGTCAAACCCTAACCCCTTTTCGCTCTCTACTGGGGTGGGGTGGTTGCAGCCCCCCCGAAATCCATAGGGCACCTCAGGACACTCCTGCAGCCTCCAAGGAGGAGTTCTCTCTCTTGGCCCATCCAAGAGCAGAGAAGGGAAATTTGGATGGCAGCCCTCCACATCTGGGCTCTCACCTCTGGCCCTTCAGCTGCATCCATGCCAGGTGACGTGGTGCCAGCGCAAAGAGATCTCAGCTGGAAACCCCTTTTGAGCAAAGGCAGCCAAGCTGAGACTGTAGCTGGCTGGAAGGAGATGAAAGTCGCAGCCGTGGAGGGGAGGAGGCTGATCGCTTTAGGTGGCCGCCCACTGCAACCTCAGGAGACCCCAAGCTGGCCCAGATGAGACCCCGAGTGAACGATTCAGAGCAGTGTTTCTCAACCTTGCCAGCTTTAAGAGGGGTGGACATCAACTCCCAGAATTCCCCAGCCAGCATTGAGTTCAGGTTCCCTCCCTCCTTAAATCCTGCTGGCTGGAGAATTCTGGGAGTTGAAGTCCACCCATCTTAAAGTGGCTAAACCTGGGAAACACTGATTTAGAAACACATACAGATAACAGATAATCAGAGTTGGAAGGGACCTTGTAGGTCATCTAGTCCAATCCCCACCCACCCAAGCGAGAGACCCTATACCAGTGATGGCTAACCTTTTCAGCTTGGTGTGTCGAAAATCGGGAAAAAGTGTAGCCTTCCTTGGGTCGTGTGTCACTTCAAGAAATATCAATAATTTGGTTTATGACGGACTGGGCTGGGGTGATCACACAGGGCTGTGAAACTCGTCTCCCTGGTCTCAGGGCAGCAGGTTCAGGATGTGGGGATCGGAAGGCCACCTTACAGGGCTGTGAACCTCATGGATCTCCTTTCCTCCTGTAGCGTTCCTGAGGTAATGAAACTGACAAACCTCAGTTTATGGTGGTTAAAACTGGTTCTCTGCTGCAAAGAGAACCACCGGCAGTGGTGACACCACGCCCTCCACGCAACAATCAGGGAGCAGGGATTGGAGCAGAGCACAGGCAGTCTCTAAATGTGCAGGTTTTCCCCACACCAACAGGTGTGTCAGTCAAAGTGCCTCGGCGTGTCACGAGTGACACGCGTGTCATAGGTTAGCCATCACTGCCCTACACCATTTCTGACAAATGGCAGTCCAATCTCTTCTTGAAAGTCTCAAGTGATGGCACTCCCACAACTTCCGAGGGCAACTTCTGTTCCATGGGTTGTTTGTTCTCACTGTCAGAAAGTTTCTCCTTATTTCCAGGTTGAATCTCTCCTTAGATTACAGGTCGTACTGTAAGTTGGATCCACCCATTACAGGAAGTCCTTGGAGTTACAACTGTTTCTTTAGTGATTGAAGTTAGAACGGCACTGAAAAAAAACGGACAAATCTTTTTTTCACGCTTACGATGGATTGTTGCAGCATCCCCATAGTCCCATGATCAAAACGAGGATGCTTGGCCACTGGCTCATATTTATGACGGTCCTTTTGCAAGCTTTCTGACAAGGCAAGTCAATAGGGGAAGTCAGGTTACCTTAGCCACCAGGGGACTAATTTAAGAACGGCAGCGATTCTCTTAAAAACGGCGGCAAGGAAGGTTGTCAAATGGGGGAGGCACAGCTGGCTGGGGAATTCTGGGAGTTGAAGTCCCCACGTCTTTAAAGGGATTCAATTTGAAAAACACTGAAATAGACGGTCCTATGACTGCAACGCGGGAGCTTTTTTCCCCTCCAAATCTGGTTTAAGGCTATTGCAAACATTGATGTATGAACTTTGACCATAGTTTTCAAGGGAAAACAAACAGCAAAAGCACCACAGTGCCTAAGTAAGTTATTAATTGGCCCCATGACTGGGTTTAAAGTTTTAAGATACACGCGCACAATGCAACTTGTGGTCGGCTGTTTCAAAGTGAGCCAGCGGGATACATGAGTGAGATCATCCCTGACCTGAAAAGACCAAAGACCAAAATTTATTTCTTCGTTTGTTAATTCAATTTATTGTTAAATTCCAGATTGATTTTTGAGGAATGTTTCCCCCCCCCCTTGGAGATTTGTTACAGCAATTCCTCTCTGATCCACCAGGGGGCAGTGCCTAGTGGCACCTGGCTGCTTTTTTACATTAGCTTAAGCCAGTGGTGGCTAAGCCTTATTTTTTGGCTCCCATGCCGATAATTGCGTAATACCGGCACCCAGAAGGCAATGCATGCTGGGGCCCCTGCACAGGTGCGCGCCATACCCTCACCTGCAGTGCATCCCTGCACCTGCACATACGTCTCCTATGAACCCCCGTCTGCCCCCTGCGCCTGTGCATCAGATACCTGACAATCAGCTGTCAGGCAGAGGCACACATGTGCAGTGGGGCTCTTCCGGGCAACCCTCTCGCGTGCCTGGGGAAATGGCTCTGCATACCACTTCGGCATACGCGGCATAGGTTCACCAACACGGGCTTAAGCATTTTTTTTTTTGGCCTTGAAAAGGAGGCCACCAGGCAATCCTAGGACCGCGGTGGGAAGTTGCAAAGTCTCTTGAAAGAAAAAGGCAGCCACTAACCTTTCTAGGACGTTGGGGGCTGTTTTGAAAGGTTGAAGTTGTGTTGCTAAAATGTCAGCAGTTTTGGTCTTCGGTTCTTGTACTTAGTTTCGCCTTCACAACAACCTTTTATAGAGTGGGAAGGGACCTTAGAGGCCATCTAGTCCAACCCAGGACCAACCCATAGATTTCCACCGCTCTCCTCTCCTCTGCCTTCTGCACCGCCGAGCGTCAGGCACTGGACCCGGCTGTTCCTCCTCTTCCCCAACAGCCACCTGGGGGCAGTTGACTCAACATCTGAGGGCTGACGGACGGCCCAGGCCCTGCCTCTGCCTCTCTCTCTCTCTGCCAGACACACTCCCTCTTCCCCCTTGGAGCTCTCAGGTTGCCTTGATGCCTTGCCCTGACTCCCACGTCTCCTCCTCTGCCTCTGATTTGGCTACTGGAGTGACTAATACTCAGCAAATTTCATGCATGGTTAGTACAGTGACCGTTAAAGTACTAACAAGGCCATTTGTGCCAGATTTTATGTAGGTAGCCTCCTCTTTCCTCTCCAAACACCAGGTAGCTAGTTTGAGGTGGCCAGTGTGTCTCCCTCTGTTGTCTTTCATGTGAGCTACCACATCCAGCGGCTAAGATGCTAAGGGTGTCAGTCAGAAAGGTTGGCAGTTCCACGGTTCAAATCCCTAGCGCCGCATCACGGAGGGAGCTCCCCGCTCCTTGTCCCAGCAGCTTCCGCCAAGCTAGCAGTTCGAAAGCACGTTAAAAAAATAATGCAAGTAGGAAAATAGGGACCCCCTTTGGTGGGAAGGAACAGCGTTCCTCCGTGCGCCTTCGAAGGCATTTAGTCCTGCCGGCCACATGACCACGGAGACGTTTTCGGACGGCGCTGGCTCTTCGGCTTTATAACGGAGAGGAGCAACGCCCCCTAGAGTTGGAAACGCACAGATGTACAAGGGGAAAAACCTTTCCCTTTACCTATACAACGCCCCCAGGGCCCTTCAGGATTCCTCACCGCCTCCCCTTTCAGACCTTTGCCAGCTGGTCAATGTTTCACACGCCTCGTCAGCTTCAAGTTTCAGAATTTTCCCTCGCCCGGTTCACAATGCCCCTCCCCTCTCCTCCCCTTGGGCAAACCCTTTGCATCCGTTCAGGATCGAGTGGGTTGTATCAATTTACACCCAGTGTGTTGCATCGATTCATCATCTAGCAGGTTGCATCTATTTACACCCACCGGATCACAGTGAATTGCCTCGATTTATGATCCGGTGGGTTGCATCCGTTCACAATCCAGCCAGCCAATTGCATCCTCTCACACCCGCCGGATTGCACCGATATGTGATCCAGTGGATGGCATCCATGGATGGCCTCAATTTACGATGCAAGCGGATTCCATCCATTCCCAATCCAGTGGGTTGCATCCATTTATGATCCAGGGGATGGGAGGGTCTCTTCTTCTTGTCCAGACTGATGGCGGGACAGGGGGGGGCCGTGAAGCAGCTCTTGAATGCCCATCCAAAATAACAGCCGCCCCATGGGAACAGCCTCAAGCTTCCTCATGGAGTTGCTGTTACAGTCGATAGGCACTTCCTTCGGTGGGCAGCCCCCCCACCTGGAACCCTCTCCTTCCCCCCATTCTGGGGAGCCCTGCTGGAGCCTCTACCAGATGCTCACCTGTGGAAGAAGAAAAATCGGGCCGCCAGGTGAGTTCATGCTCTTTGCCAGTGGTGGCATTCAAATTCTTTTAATGACCAGTTCGGTGGGCGGGGCTTGATGGCAGGGCTTTGTGTGCATGCACATAACTTGCCTCCTGCAAGCCTGCACAATGCTGGTCACTGCCGCAGCTGCCTTCCATGCCACGCAAAGCAGCTGCGCTTTGAATTTTGGCCATAAAAGTGAGTATGGGAGCCCGGGCATGTGATGGGCCAGACCCAGAGCAGCGAAGAGAACCGGCTTGGTCTCCACTGCTCAGCACCACTACTGGCTCTCCCGAACCGGGCGGAACCGATCGAATACCCCCACTGCTGGAAAGGATATACTGCAAAATCCCCCTTCCCTCCCCATCCCACTGACCTACTTTCCAGCTCCGTTCTCCTGTGCAGGGCAACCAAAGGAGACCCAGCCAATCAGCTGGGACTCAATGGGAAGTGGGGACTAGGTGGGGTTGGCGGGGTCAGTCAGAGGTGGTTCTCCAAACTACACCAAATTTCCGCTACCGGTTCTGTAGAACCGGTCCAAACCGGCTGAATACCACCCTCTGCTTCCACATCACCCTTTCCCCCCCCCTCTGGTTCCAGTTGTGGCTTCCCCGTGTGAGATTCTCTCTCCGTTTGGCTCAGGAGGGGCTGAGGAGGAGACCCCGCCCAGTCCTGGCACCCAAGTTTCCCCCATGCTCCCGTTCTCCTCTTGGGTGGGCAGAGGAGACACCCTGTTGCGGGTCTTGCTTGGCACACCGTTGGTCTTGAGTTCCTGTCTTCCACACCTGGCTGGCTAACCCTGGATAGGTTCAGCCCCCTCTCCGGTGCCACTCCTGCCTCCCAGGAAGAACCTCGCCCTCCCCGCTTGGCAGCCATGCCCAGGGCCATCCTTGCCCCGCCTGCCGTCGGACTCTGACCCTGGCGTGCGTGGGGCCTGAAGCGCCCGGAAGCAAGCCCTGCAGTTGGCAGCGGGGCAATTCAGAATAACAGAGCTGGAAGGGACCTTGTAGGTCATCTAGTCCAACCCACGGCCCAAGCAGGAGACCCTACACCATTTCTGTCAGATGGCAGTCCAGTCTCTTCTTGAAAGCCTCCAAAGGTGAAGCTCCCACAACTTCCGCAGGCAGTTTCTGTTCCAGGGGTTGATTGTTCTCCCTGTCAGAAAATTCCTCCTTATTTCCAAGATTGAATCTCTCCTTGTTCAGTTTCCATCCATTATTCCTTGTCTGGCCTTCAGGTGCCTTGGAGAATAGCTTGACCCCCTTCCTCCTCTCTGGGGCAGCCGCTCAAATATTGGAAGGCTGCTATCATGCCTCCCCTGGTCCTTCTCTTCCCTGGATTAGCCAGGCCCTGTTCCTGCAACTTTTCTTTGTATGTTTGAGCCTCCAGTCCCCTCATCATCCTGGTTGCTCTTCTTTGCCCTCTTTCCAGAGTCTCAACGTCTTTCTTTATAGTGTGGTGACCAAAACTCAGAGAGATAAACTTTCCAATCCCCTCCAAAGCTGCTCCAACACCTTCTACAGCCTGTTCTTCCTTCACCACCCATAAGTCCCAAGCTGGCTGAGAATTCCCAACTGCTGTCCCAACCGATCAAGAGGGCAGCCGTGCAGTGGGGGCTGCCGTGGCTGGAATAAATGGACTCTCCCCATGTGAGTTTGAACCCAGGAAATGGGGGCCTTCCCTTGTCCAAGCTTAACCTGGTCTACCTCTTAGGGATGTTGTAAGGACAAAACGGAATGACTGATTAACTCAGGGGTGTCCAACCTTGGCAACTTTAAGGCTTGTGGACTTCAGCTCCCAGAATTCCTCAGCCAGCTGGCTGAGGAATTCTGGGAGTTGAAGTCCACAAGCCTTAAAGTTGCCAAGGTTCGACACCCCTGGATTAACTGATCCAGCTTCCCTACTTTCCGGCTGATTTTTCATGGGTAACTCAAAATGCAGCCCAAAAGGGAAGATTTACAAGTGACAGAAAACTTTTTTTAAAAAGAATATTCCTTTTTCTAAGTCAAGCAAAGGTCTGGAATCCAAACCTCCCCCTTCTCCTTTTCTCCCACCCGAAGGAAATCAGAAAGGGGACATTTCTTATTTTAAATTCTAGGGAAGGAAAAGATAGAGAAGGAAGAGAGGGAGGGAGGAAGAAGAAAGAAGGGATGGCGGAAGAAGAAAAAAGAAGGGAAAGAGGGAATAAGGAAGGAAAGGAGGACAAAAGGAAGGAAAGAGATGAGGGAGGGAGGGAAGGAGGGAGGGAAGAAGGAAAGGAAGAAGGAAGGAAAGAAAGAAAAATACAAAGGGAGGGAGGAAAGAAAGGAGTGAAAGGGAAGAAAGGAAGGAGTGAAAAGGAAGGAAGGAAAAGTGAAAGGGAAGGAAGGAAGAGTGAAAGGGAAGAAATGGAGGAATGAAAGGAAGGAAGGAGTGAAAGGGAAGGAATGGAGGAATGAAAGGGAAGGAAGGAGTGAAAGGGAAGGAATGGAGGAATGAAAGGGAAGGAAGGTGTGAAAGGGAAAGAAGGAAGAGTGCAAGGGAAGGAAGGAATGAAAGGAAAGGAAGGAAGAGTGCAAGGGAAGGAATGGAGGAGTGAAAGGAAGGAAGGAGTGAAAGGGAAGGAAGGAAGAGTGAAAAGGAAGGAATGGAGGAATGAAAGAGAAGGAAGGAGTGAAAGGGAAGAAAGAAAGGAGTGAAAGAGAAGGAATGGAGGACTGAAAGGGAAGGAAGGACTGAAAGGGAAGGAATGGAGGAATGAAAGGGAAGGAAGGTGTGAAAGGGAAGGAAGGAAGAGTGCAAGGGAAGGAAGGAATGAAAGGAAAGGAAGGAAGAGTGCAAGGGAAGGAATGGAGGAGTGAAAGGAAGGAAGGAGTGAAAGGGAAGGAAGGAAGAGTGAAAAGGAAGGAATGGAGGAATGAAAGAGAAGGAAGGAGTGAAAGGGAAGAAAGAAAGGAGTGAAAGAGAAGGAATGGAGGACTGAAAGGGAAGGAAGGACTGAAAGGGAAGGAAGGAATGAAAGGGAAGGAAAGAAGGAGTGAAAGGGAAGGAAGGAAGGTGTGAAAGGGAAGGAAGGAAGAGTGCAAGGGAAGGAAGGAATGAAAGGAAAGGAAGGAAGAGTGCAAGGGAAGGAATGGAGGAATGAAAGGAAGGAAGGAGTGAAAGGGAAGGAAGGAAGAGTGAAAAGGAAGGAATGGAGGAATGAAAGGGAAGGAAGGAGTGAAAGAGAAGGAATGGAGGAATGAAAGGGAAGGAAGGACTGAAAGGGAAGGAAGGAGTGAAAGGGAAGGAAGGAAGGTGTGAAAGGGAAGGAAGGAAGAGTGCAAGGGAAGGAAGGAATGAAAGGAAAGGAAGGAAGAGTGCAAGGGAAGGAATGGAGGAATGAAAGGAAGGAAGGAGTGAAAGGGAAGGAAGGAAGGAGTGCAAGGGAAGGAAGGAAGAGTGCAAGGGAAGGAATGAAGGAATGAAAGGAAGGAAGGAGTGAAAGGGAAGGAAGGAAGGAACAATGGTTCAGTCCCCCAAGGGACACCTTACCTTCCCCAGGGGCTCCCAGCCTGGTGCTGCACTTCTGTGGCTGCTGCTGGGTGGAGAGCCCCCCTCCTTCCAGGAAAGGGGCAAAGTCACATCAGCTCCACCCAACAGGCCGGTTCGCTCATAAAGGGCAGCTGCTTAATGATTAGCCTGCTGCAAATATTTGATAAGTGCTGGGAGAATTCAAAGGGCAGCACCCAGGAAGTGGGGGGGGGCGGGCAGGTGCCACAATTGCTTGACCCCCTGGGGGTTTCATGTTTCCCACCCACCCCCCAGCTCAAAGTAATCTAAGAGAGAAGAGGAATAGGAATAAAAGAAGAGAAGAGGAATAGGAATAAACAAAGAGAAGAGGAATAGGAATAAAAGAAGAGGAGAAGAGAAGAGGAATAGGAATAGGAATAAAAGAAGAGAAGAGAAGAGAACAGGAATAGGAATAGAGAAGAGAATAGGAATAAAAGAAGAGAAGAGAAGAGGAATGGGAATAAAAGAAGAGAAGAGAAGAGGAATAGGAATAAAAGAAGAGAAGAGAACAGGAATAGGCATAAAAGAAAAGAAGAGAAGAGAACAGGAATAGGAATAGAGAAGAGAATAGGAATAAAAGAAGAGAAAAGAAGAGGAATGGGAATAGGAATAAAAGAAGAGAAGAGGAATAGGAATAAAAGAAGAGAAGAGAAAAGAAAAAAGAGAAAAGAGAAGAGTTTCTGGTACATACAGCAATTGGGATATCATTAACATAGTCCTTGTAAAATACATTCAGCATGAAACATTATATACAACACTTAGACTTAAAGGGGGCAATGGGAGATTTGTACTTTCAAACTTCTAAAACGTCCGTGAATGAAGCCTTACAATAAAGTCACCTGATCCATGTTATTGTCTGGTCTACCTGGAAAGATTGACATTGAATCTTGCATGTTTAAAAGTACAATTCTCCCACCATCCCCTTTACAGGAACTTAGGGGAACTCCAGGATTTGCAGAGATAGAAAAATAAGTGGGGAAGGAAAACCCTGAGCAGAGGACCCAACCGGGCCATAGAAGCTGGGGACAGAGTGGGCCTAGAGAAAACATGGTGGATTGGCTCGCTGTTCCAATTAAGTTGTGTTTCAACATCCCTTTTATTTTCAATGCTTGGCCTCTGGGTTGAATTTGGAGTACTGAAAGGCAGTTATGAAGGAAACTCAGGAGATTCAATTTGACCTACTTGGGCTTGGGGGAGTGGGGTTGGACTAGATGATCTTCAAGGTCCCTTCCAACTCTGTTAATCTGTAAATCCCTAAGTTTTCTCCTGAAAAAAGTGTACTAAAGTGTCCCAATGGGCAGCATCCTTGTGTTATGCCTCAGTTGGAGTCTGATTCAGTGGGAGAGATGATCAGCTGACAGGGAGTGGGAGTGTGGTTCCAGTGGTTGTGGAGGAAACTGGGGAAGGGCACAGGCCATTTGGGCATTCAGAGGAAGACCCAGGCCCACCCTCTCTTTATCCTAGGGCAGGCAGGGAGGAGCGGTTAAGGGAGAAATGTGAATGGCATGGTCTACGGGGGAGGAAAGGGCCCTGATCCCCTTCATGGGCTGCAGCTGGGAGGACTGTTTAAAAAGTCAAACTGCGCAGGGCAAAGCTGCTGGAAGCAAAGCGTGAAATTATTCTTGTTTGTCAAGTCTTATCTGAGTTCTGGTGTCCTCCCAAGTGTCTTTTGACGTCTTCAATCCCTTATCCCGCCCTGTCTCGTGAATTGCTGCAGTGTGATTGTGTTGTGTTGGTTTTTATTTATAATTTACATGTACTTTGAGTTTGGATGGAATTTCTCCCCTTTGAAAACTGTTCTTGGGAGTGTTTGATCTCCAGCCAATGATAACTGGACATTGGGGGCCAGGTTGGAGGCATTAAAGGGACTTTACCTATTTTTGTGACTTTTGTTGCTTTTGTGCCACCCCCCTTTGGGTCATCACACCTGGCTTAGCCCCAATGCTGGCTTAGAACCTGTTGTTCTCGGTTGCCCCTGGAGAACATCAGGGCAGCCAACTCATAATGGGAGCCTTGAGTAGGGACTCAAGAGGTTCTGGAATGTTTCAGTGGGAGCCCAGCAGGGACCATGGATGTCCAGAGAGACTCTTGGTTCCTGGTCATGGCCTGGTCACTGCTAGACGGGCCCCTGTGCAACGGGG
This sequence comes from Hydrophis major, assembly GCA_033807585.1. Classification (NCBI taxonomy): domain Eukaryota; kingdom Metazoa; phylum Chordata; class Lepidosauria; order Squamata; family Elapidae; genus Hydrophis; species Hydrophis major. Next base: position 96,261,223 of record CM066333.1, on the reverse strand, counting down.
AGAGCCAGGGCACAAACGGCCCTTGTGAGCAGCAGCTGCGATATCGGCACAGTAGCGTCGAGAGTGGGGGCCCCTGGCTGTCCACCCTGGCTCTGCTCAGTAGCATTGGCGCCATTTGGTTGTTCGTCTTCTATGCATCCGCTGCTTGTGCCTGAAGAGAAACCAATGCACGCAGGAGCGGGATGAGGGAGCAGAGAAATGTTGGGAGGTAAGGCTGGGGACCCAACCGCTGGAGGACTGAGTTGCACTTGAGGGGCTGCCACGGAGAAGAAAGCAGGGTGGAGCCATTCTCCGAAGCATCGGAGGGCAAGATCGTCAAAGAGCAATGCGACCTACAATTAAGGAGAAATTTCTTGACAGTAAGAGCAATTACTCAAGGGAACGGCTCCAACCTTGGAAGTTTTAAGAAGAAATTGGACAACCATTTGACCTGGATAGTATAAGGGAGCTGGACTAGAAGACCTCCAAGGTCCCCTCCAGCTCCAAGATAGAAAAAGAGAGAGAGAGGGAGAGAGGGAGGGAGAGAGGGAGGGAGGGAGGGAGGGAGGGAGGGAGAAGAGAAAGAAAGAAAGAAAAGAAAGAGATGATAGTTGACTGATCAATAGATTTATTTATAGATAGATAGATAGATAGATAGATAGATAGATAGATAGATAGACAGATAGACAGAGAAAAAGAGAGAAAGAAAGGAAAGAGAAAGGAAAGAGAAAAAGAAAAGGAAAGAGAAAGAAAGAGATGATAGTTGACTGATCAGTAGATCGGTAGATAGATAGATAGATAGATAGATAGATAGATAGATAGATAGATAGATAGATAGATAGATAGATACATAGAATCTGTAGATAAATTGATAATAGAGATAATAAATAGATAATAAATGGAAATAATAAATGGATGGATGGATAGATAGACAGACAGAGAGAGAATGAATCAGAAAATTGAACTTAATCCGAAATATTTTTATTAGGTATAATTACACAAAAATGCAATAAAACAGATAGATATATCATGTTACACATATTAACAGCTGCAAGGATTTCGTTTGCACAACTCTAGAAGGAAAAAAGGCATGGTTATAAAAAAAAAAAATAGATTGTATAGAGATGGACAGGCTAACGATGAAAATAAAAGACAGAGAAGATTCAATTTATTATAGGCCCTGGGATGCCTGGTATGAGTGGTTTAGAAATAAAATAAAATAAAATGGCAATTAGGAAAAGAATGAGGGAATATGTAAATATACTATGGAGAAGATTGATATGTAAAGATAAAAGATATTGATGTAAGATAAAAGATATTGATGTAGAGTAAGATGTAATGGTAAAGGAAAAAGTAAATACATATACTGAAAAATGTGAGAGATGCAAAAGAGGTCTTGATGTTGATAACAAAGTACAAACTTTTATTTTAAGTTTTTAAAATTGAAAAACTTAATAAAATTTATTTCTTAAAACAGAGAAATGACAACTGGTTGTTTATGAATTAATTCAAACACACCTCTCCTCATTCTTCTTCTTTGGGGCAGGAGGTCCAGGCGTCCTGTCCAGAAGACGACGGGGACCAATCGTCCAGCTACCAGTCTCAGGTCCTCATCCCGTCCCAGCCTGAGTGTGGATCCACTTCTCCGGGCAGCAACACCACCCTCCAGGTGTACGCCCACCAGCTGGCCTGCATGGAGCATGAACTGGAGCATTTCCTGAGTGAGGTGCGCACCCGTCAGGGCACCCTGAGTGGCAAGGCAGGGAAGGAGAGGGAGCCCCCGAACCTGAAGAAGTGGGGCTCGGACAAACTGCGCATCACCGTCTATGAAATTGCCGACAGTGAACAGCCAGACCCGGCGTGGGGCAGAGGCACAAGAGGAAGCTCAAATAGAGGAGAGGGCACCGTGAACCTCTGACTTGTGCCCAGTGGGCAGCTGGCAGTCGGAATGAAGGGGACTCAGGAGCCACTAACTATCATGATTTGTCTTGGCACATTTATTAAAAATACATTATGAATGAAATCCAAATGAGTCCAGCAGACTTCTTCTTTACCACCAGGATGAGATTGTACCGGTTCAGTTTGTGTGAACCGGTAGTAAAAAAAATGTGACTGTTCAGCTGAACGGGTAGTAAAAAAAACAGCTACTGGTTTGGCCAAACTGGTATTTCTTTTTTTCTCTTTTTCTCCCGATGATCAGCAGTTCTGATGATCAGCTGTACCGGGATCTCCCTTGCTGTCTTACTGCTTTGCCTAGGAGGTTTCCCTGAGGCCCAGGAGGCAAAAAAAATGGAGCATTCTTCTGCAAAGAAGAAGAAGAAGAAGAAAGAAGAAGAAGAAGAAGAAGAAGAAGAAGAAGAAAGAAGAAGAAGAAGAGGAGGAGGAGGAGGAGGAGGAGGAGGAGGAGGAGGAGGAGGAGGAGGAGAGGAGAGGAAGAAGAGGAGGAGGAGGGAGGAGGAGAAGGAGGAGAGGAAGAGGGAGAGGAAGAAGAGGAGGAGGAGAAGAAGAAGAAGGAGGAGGAGGAGGAGGAGAAGGAAGAAGAAGAGGAGGGAGGAGGAGAGAGAGGAGGAGGAGAAGAAGAAGAGGAGGAGAAGAGGAAGAAGAAGAAGAAGAAGAAGAAGAAGAAGAAGAAGAAGAAGAAGAAGAGAAGAAGAAGAAGAAGAAGGAGAGAGGAGGAGAAGGAGGAGGAGGAGGAGGAGGAGGAGGAGGAGGAGGAGGAGGAGAGGAAGAGGAGGTGGAGGAGGAGGAGGAGAGGAGGAAGAGGAGGAGGAGAAGAAGCGAGGAGGAGAGAGGAAGGGAGAAGAAGAGAGGAGAGGAGGAGGAAGGAAGGAGGAAAGAGGAGGAAGAGGAGGAGGCTGGTCTTTCGGGCTGTCTCGCCTGGCCTCCGGAGAGAAGCAGAGGAGGCTCGAGCCGGATTCTGACCGATTAGTGCTTTGCATTTTTCCCTTTCATGTCGCCCTCCCTCCTCACCCAAACGACAGCAGCCACATCCACTTAGTCCACATGGCCATGCCCACCTAGCCCACAGAACCAATAGTAAAACATGGTGGGTGGTCGTTTCTCGGTGGCTGGTCTCTGCGGGCCCTGCCGGTGTTGGGGTCATCTCGGTGGTTGTCAGTCGTTGCCTCATTCGGGCCGCCGATTTGCGAGTGGCTTTGGTTGTGGTCGCCTCGGCGAGGGGTATCAGCGAGGGAGATGTCACCTGTGATGTATGTAAATAGTTGAATAAAGGCAAGCTTGGGGGTAAAGTGCCCCAATGTCCAGTTATCATTGGCTGGAGATCAAACACTCCCAAGAACAGTTTTCACAGGGGAGAAATTCCATCCAAACTCAAAGTACATGTAAAATTATAAATAAAAACCAACACAACACAATCACACTGCAGCAATTCACGAGACAGGGCGGGATAAGAGATTGAAGACGTCAAGAGACACTTGGGAAGACACCAGAACTCAGATAAGACTTGACAAACCAGAATAGTTTCAAGCTCAAACGATAGTAACGCACAGAGGTGCTTTTAAATGTACCCGATTGCAATTCGGGGTAAGTGTAGCCCCGGGAATATTCCAAAGTTTAATGGAATGATTGTTGCAGGGAATCAAGGGTGTGGTTCCGTATTTTGATGATGTATTGATTGCAGCCCCTAGTAAAAAAAATTCTGCAGAATCGTTTAAAATGTGTTCTTAAAAAATTCCAAGAAGCGGGATTAAAAGTAAAAAGGGATAAATGTCATCTGTATACCGACAGTGTTGAATTTCTAGGTTATCGCATTGATAGGGTATTCACCCAACTGAGAGTAAATTAAGGGCGATTAAAAATGCTCCCAGACCTCATAACAAAACTGATCTTCAAGCATTTTAGGCCTTATCAATTTCTACAATGTGTTTTTACCGCATAAGGCAACTGTGGCTGAACCATTACACCAGTTATTAGATAAGAAAGCATTGTGGGTTTGGGGTTACCGAGAAGAAAAAAGCGTTTAGAAATGTAAAAGATTTACTTACATCTGATTCTGTACTTATGCAATATAATGAAACATTACCCTTGGTTATAACTTGTGATGCCTCACCGTTTGGGGTGGGCGCTATTTTGAGCCATGTGCTGCCTAATGGAAATGAGGCTCCCGTTGCATACTTTTCGAAGACTCTCTCCCAGGCAGAACGTAACTATGGACAAATAGACAAAGAGGCTCTTGCAATTGTGTCAGCCGTAAAAAAATTCCATGAGTATGTATATGGAAGGACATTTACAATTGTAACTGACCACAAACCTTTACTGGGGATAATCGCTGGGGACAAACCAACCCCCTATATATTGTCCCCAGGAATGACTCGATGGTCAGAGTTCCTAGCTGCTTATAATTATTGATTGTTACATCGACTGGGGAAAGCCATTCCCCACGCCGACGCACTCAGCAGAGCACTGCTACCAGAGACCCTTGATGATCCGGCACCAACAGTATCGGCGTTACAAATCGAAACGCTCAACTCGCCTCCTATGACCGCTCGAAATATCGCGAGGGAGACCAGACGAGACCACACCCTAGCTCGAGTCCTAGGCTGGGTAGAGCGTGGATGGCCATTGGACCAGATCCCAGATGACTTCGCGCCATTTAAAACAAGACAGACTGAACTTTTTCACAAAAAAGCTGCGTCATCTGGGGCGATAGAGTCGTCGTCCCAGAACGACTCCAAAAGACGCTGTTACAAATCTTGCACGATGGACATCCCGGGATCGTGCGAATGAAGGCACTCGCACGGAGCTATGCTTGGTGGCCAGGCATGGACCGACACATCGAGCAACGGGTCAAGGCCTGCACCAAGTGCCAACAAACCAGCAACGCACCGCCAAAAGCTGCACCGACCGAATGGGAGACGCCACGTGGACCCTGGTCCAGAATCCACCTGGATTTCGCAGGGCCGATCAAAGGACAGACATTGCTGTTGACTGTCGATGCATACTCTAATTGGTTAGAAATTCATTGAATGGCCAATACAACCTCCGAGGCAGTCATTAAAGTCCTCAATAGGCTCTTTGCAACTCATGGATTGCCGGACGTCCTGGTGTCCGATAACGGACCACAGTTTACAGCGCTAATGTTTGAACAGTACCTTGCTGATAACGGCATCCGCCATGCGCTCACCTCGCCGGCGCATCCTGCTACCAACGGCCAAGCGGAACGCATGGTACAATTTGTAAAAAAGACTTTACAAAAGGTGGATTATGACAATCTTGACGAAAAAATAAACCGCATTCTACTTCTACAACACATCACTCCGCACAGCGAAACCGGCAGAACTCCCGCAGAACTTCTCATGGGGCGAAAACTCCGTTCCCGCCTCGACCGACTGCACCCTGCTTACGAGCCAGAGAAGCCTCCAGGATCCAGCGGACGCTACCGTGCCTTCAAGGTAGGCGACCCCGTTTATGCAAGAAATTTATCGGGCGACCCAGTTTGGATTGAAGCAACGATAATACGCGAGACTGGGCCCAGATCCTATATTGTAAAATGTATTGATGAGAGACTATGGAAAAGACATATTGACCAATTACGGTCACGACTTATAACTGCTAGCCAACAACTTCCCAACGACCAAACTGAGGGGGGGGAAGGAAGAGAAGAAGACGACATGCCAGGAAACCTGTTCCAAGAAAGCGATGAATCAAGTGAAATCCAGGAAATGGAGCAGGAAGAAGAATCGTACGCTCCAAGGGAAATCACACCAGAACGAGAAGCCGAGCCACTACAAAACAACACCCTACCTCAACGGGACTGCACGCAGCCAGTCCAAAGAAAATCTGACAGACCCAAGAGACAACCGTCCTATTTAAAGGACTACATAGTCACAAATTAATTGTGGAGCCAGGGGGAAGGGGTGTTATGTATGTAAATAGTTGAATAAAGGCAAGCTTGGGGTAAAGTGCAGGGTTCTGGCCCTGCACTTCTGATTGGGTGTTAAGCGGCTAGATCGGATTGGTTGGGTTCTGAGAATCTGATTGGCCCTTAATGAAGGACTCTTATTGGTTCTGGAGCTAGCGTTTTACAGCTCCCTATTGGTTATTTCACATTAGAATTGCCTATATAAGGCAGAGTTGTTGTTATACAAGTTAGAAGTCACTATGCAATAAAGAGCTGAAAGTTCACCAACTAAGACTGTCTCCATTCATTCTACCCATGCCTGAATCTATAACATCACCTTTGGCCATTAGTCGACTTTGCAGCATGGGGTCTCTGAGCCCGAGAACGACTCGGTCGCGTAAGGCCTCGTCCAAGTCGGTAAACCCACACAGGCCTCCGAGGTCCCTCAGTTGGGCCACGAAGTCGCTGATGGCTTCGCCCTCACACTGGTCCCGCTGGTAGAAGTCGTGCCTTTGGATGAGAGTAGGCACGGCAGGGGCGTAATGGCGGCGTAGGATGGGCTCGAGGTCAGCCCAGTCCATCTCTTTTACATCGGCGGGCTTGGCCAACGCTTTGGCCATCTTGAACACTGCGGGGCTGCAATGTATCAAGAATACAGCTCGTTTTCGCTGTCCATTGGTATTCTTAAGGTTGCTGCATTCCAGAAACATCTGGAATCGGTCGGTATAGGACTCCCAGTCCTTGGTGGCAGGGTTGAATGGAGCAGGTGGTGGGGTGCTGCTGGCCATCTTGCTGGTTGCTTCGCGCCGTTTGCCACGTCCTGGATGGTCTCTCATCTCAAAATCCCACCTTCGTCGCCAGTGTTATATCGGGGAGATCGGTCCTGGGTAGATCGGTTCCCGGTAGACTGGGTCACATTGAGACGCGAGACTCGAAGTGCACATTCAGCTCTTTATTGGATATGCAGTTAGGTACAGGACCTGCGCTCAGCGCGGCTTTTCTTACAGAGCCGGCCGGCGGCTCGGCGGCCAATGGCGGGGCTTTGAATCTCCCGCGATCGGCTCGGCCAATCGCGGGAGGTTCCTAGCGCACCAATCACGGCCGCTCAGTTGACCAATCAAATTGCAGCCTGTGTGGACCAATCGGATTGCGAGGTTTGGAGAATGCTAATATAGAACAATTTGCATGCCACCCCTGTGCCAGTCAGGTAATTGGGAAATGGGGTGCGGTGCCAGGAGTCGGGGCAGGATGGCAGAGATGTCCTCATGGGTTCCCGTATGTTCAGTGGGTCTCCTGAATACCCATGGTCCGTTTCTTCCTTTTTTATTTTGATTTTTCTGCTGGGGAAAGTCAGCTCCCCGCAGACATCTGGAGTCGAGGAGCCTCAAATTGGTGTTTCTCCAACTTGGCGACTTTTGAGGTGTGGGGACTTCAACTCCCAGAATGCCCAGATTACTTCGGTTCCTATTCATGGGTTGTGGGGACTCTAAGCTTCTTGGACAATATGGGGCAGCCTCAAGTGATTGTGGCTCATTCAGCAATTGCCCAGTGAAATGGCTGGGGACCCACTTTGGTCGCTGACTTGATATCACGCAGTGGGGGTCTTTGGTCTGCTTGGGGGTCGAGGGGGCCTCTGCCCAGCCTCTCTGTGGTCCCAGCCAGGACATGATGCACTGACAAGGGTCCCTTCCATCTTCGTCATCCGTTGCTCTTCTTCCGTTCAGTTGGGCCCAATTCTTGAAGAAATCCACCTCCTTTTTTTTGGCAAGGTTTCCAGAAATGGTTTCTGTTTGCCTCTTTCGTAGACCTGAAAAAAAATGATTGGCTTAAGGTCACTGAGATGGCCTTCTCCCAGGGGAGGAAGAAAGGAGAGAGAGGAAGAGAGAAAGAAACAGGGAAGGAGGGAGGGAGAGAGGAAGGAAAGAAGGGAAGAAGGAAGGAAGGAAGGAAGGAAGGAAGGAAGGAAGGAAGGAAGGAAGGAAGGAAGGAAGGAAGGAAGGAAGGAAGGAAGGAAGGAAAGCTTCTGTGCCTATTGGAGAACTAGAACTCATAACATCCTGAAGATTGGCCCAAAGACATTCAGCAGTCTTTTAGTCCATGGGCCAGGCCAGATATCGGTACCATCTTGGGTGACCAAATCTTAATGGTACTAAAATGTTTATGGGTCCATACCAAGTACATTAAGATGTGATAGCCTTTTCAGATATGTAGCTTTGTATGTTTTTTAAGAAACCATCAATTTGACTGAATAGCGGCCTTGTGATATCACATGATAACACATATATTTGCGAAATGAAGCTGTAAATCATTAGAATTAAACCTAATTGATGTTGATAATTTATTAAAATCATGTGCAGAGACTTTTTGTGGTAAATGTAGAGCATCATAGCAAATTAAAATGTATTTCGTAAATTGCTAATATGTTTTTTTTTTCTCTTCCAACATCGTTACAAAGAGTTTTGAACTCAATTTCTCAATGCGGACTACTGTTGAATAATTGCAGTTCTCTGTTATATTGTGACAAACTACTAAGGCCCACATGATGGATTCAAGTGGAGACAAGGCCACTGCATTGCCAAAGAAAGGAGTGCGGCCAGGCTGCATTATTCACTGTTCTGGTGAAGACACGTCTACCTTCGTGTTACTAAAAGACTTGGACTCATGGAAGACACTGCTAAGAGCAGCAGAGATTAGACAACATGCTCCACTTCTGGACATTGCAAAAGACTTGGAAGAAGGCCAAATACCGCAGATCCAGTATCATCGCAAATGTCGCAGCATCTTTACCATGAAGAAGACTCTCGACTCCATCCTTTCTAAAGACAGGCCGAGTGCAGAAGAACAGACTGGTGTCCATGGTGTCAGAAGATCATCTAGGGATGCACCGAGTACATCAAGAGTGTATGACAAGACATGCATCTTCTGCTGCAAGTCAAGCAAGTACCTGAAAGGAAGACAGACAAGGGAACCTATCATCCAGTGTGTTGAGTTACGTGCAGATGACAGAATCCGCAGTGCAGCAACCCAAAAAATGGACCAGCGAATCCTCGCGTTGTTAAGCAGAGACCTTGTTGCCGCAGAGGGGCACTACCACAAGTCGTGCTACAAAGTGTATACAAAGGAAGGGGCATCCACCAGTTCTGGTGCATGCGATGAGCAGGAGCAGTCTGAGCAGGCAGTATACGAGGAAGCCGAGAAACAATCCTACGAAGAGCTATTCCTATATATCAGGAATGAACTCATTCTCAACCCTGAGGTGCTGCCTATGACAGATCTGACAGCTAGACTTGAGAAAGCCATGCACTCTCGCGGAATTTCTCAGATCAGACCATCAACCAAGAAACATGTCCGTCGTAAACTTGAAAGTGAGATAGGAGGATCGCTTTGCTTCGTTTCTGATGAGAAAGGGAAGCTTCTCATATATCCAGAGAGCTTGTCATTTGATGAGCTTGTCAAGCATGCTTACAGACTAGGGAAAGAACTCCACGAAGCAAGGGCTGCCAACTCTGGGATCTTCTTGAAGCCTACAAGATTGGAGAGGAAGCGTACGAAACCTTCAAGCAAGAGCGCTTGCAAGAAGATATCCCATCTACACAGTTCCATGACAGGATGAAAAAGAAGAAGCTGCACACTTTCTCTGACATCAGGAAGAAGACGAACACCAAATTTGGCCGTGGCAAAGAGTTGGTGCTAAAGGCTGACAGAAACCTCTTTGGCCAGATGGTTCTGATTGCTGAGACCAGAAAGCTGCAGATGGGTGAAGTCTTGGCCCATCCACTGGGACCTTTACCGTGGGCACTGGCCAATGGTGATGGGTCACTCCGCAAGACCAACAAAGCGGCCCTTGCAAGAGAGTTGGAAAAGAATGTCGCCCCAGCTGAAGTGATCCCAGAGCCATCAGCGACCATCATTGATGGGATGAGCCTGGTCCAGAAGCTGAAAGGGAATGACCAAACCTTCTTGCAGCTGGCAGAATCAGCCTTGTCCCATGTCATCCATGAAGGTTCTAAGAGCCATCGTGTAGATATTGTCTTTGACGTCTACAAGGAGATGTCCATCAAAGATGTCGAACGAGCCAACAGGGGTGCAGGCACAGGAATCCAGTTCAAGGACATTGCACCTGGGCACAAGATTCAGCAGTGGCGGAAGATCCTATGCAGTCCAGCTAACAAGACAGCCTTGATCAAGTTTCTTGTGGAGCAGTGGAAGGATCCACAGCTGAGGGAGAAGCTCCGAGACAAGGTTCTCTTTGTTACCTGTGAGCATCTGTGCTTCAAGATCACCAAAGAACACTGGGAAGAGGTCTCAGAATTGAGATCATCACAGGAAGAAGCTGACACCAGGTTACTTCTCCATGCTCTCCATGCAGCAGAGTCTGGCTATGAGTCTGTTGTTGTCACAGCAGAGGACACAGATGTCCTAGTTCTGTGCCTGGGGATGTGCAACAAAATACCTTGCCACATGTACCAGAAGTGTGGAACAAAGGCCCGGACAAGGTTCCTTGACATCACCAAACTCAGCAATGCACTGGGGTTAAGTGTCTGCAGGGCCCTGATTGGTATGCATGCTTTCACGGGTTGTGACACTATCAGTGCATTCGCTGGTCGCGGCAAGATGACGGCTCTAAAGCAGATGAAGTCTGACAGGTCTCAACAAGAAGCCTTCGCCGAACTCGGGCGTTCATGGAACGTATCTGAAGAGCTGTCAGAGAAACTGCAAGAGATCACCTGTCAGCTGTACCATCCTTCCACTCACACAACAGAGGTGAACAAGCTCCGTTACCAGATCTTCTGTGCCAGGCGTGGAGAAGTGGACTCAAGCCAACTTCCTCCTTGCAAGGACTGCCTGTCCATGCATATGCTACGTGCAAACTATCAGGCTGCCATCTGGTGGAGATGTCTTGAGCCTTTGCCATCTGTCCCAAACCCAAAGGACTGTGGCTGGACAACTGATGAAGATGGGAATCTCGTTGTTGAGTGGATGCGTGGCTCCCCTGCCCCTGATGTTGTGCTACAGCTCCTCTCCTGCAAGTGTGTGCGCTCATGTAAACTTCCAGTGTGCACTTGCCTCAGCAATGGTCTCAAGTGCACTGACATGTGTAGACTACAAACCTGCAGCAACCAGGCAACTGACGAAGAGGCACAAGCAGAACAGACTCTGATGTTGACCAAGATGATGGTGGGGAATAACGTATGTATGCTATAGTGTATTGATTTCAGGATCTGTTATTCTTGTGGAACACTGTAGCTAATACAAATCGAATCTGCTCTTCAGCTAACATTAAATTGAATTATCAAACAAAAGTAGGCCTAAACCAAAAAAATTAGCTAGATCAACCCTACATGTAATTGGAACTTCCATTGTAAGTAATATGAACATTACTTTTACTGTTGAAAGTGCCTGAACGCTGCTTTGTATGGTATTGAACATGACTGTACTAGAGTCATGGGCGTCCTGAGAAAAAAATGCAGGGGGGGGCAAAAAAAATATTTTGGGTGTTGGACTGGAGGATATGTGCAATGGAGCGAAGGAAATGTGCGTTTTCTAAGCACGGTAAACACATATTTGAAAGGTAGAATTTAGCTGTTCTAGAGATTGTAATTAGACTTTGAAGGTGGCTTTGAGAATAAAATGGTGTTATTATTTCACCAATCAAAGGGAGAAGCTCAATTACATCAGCTGCGTCGGAGAATATTGATTATTGATAAAAATTTTATAAATTTTTATTATCGTCCATATCTTTTTTTTAAATCTTGTATTTCTTTTTATTATTTTTTTCATTTTCCACGTGGGGGGTGGTGGCAAATGACCCCCCTTGCCCCCCACCCTCCCTCCGGACGCCCATGACTAGACTGTTCATGCATACTAACAATGAAAGGGTTCTGGAGATATTTTGGATAGTATATTTGGTCATTAGCATAAACGTGGTGATGTTCAGAATAGAGAATATTGTCAAAGTATGTGTTCACCCTTTCTTTCCGTGTACATAGGGTGCATCTATTCTAAGAGTGATAACCTCGATTAAGCTACGAGTTAACAAGGGCTATCACATCAAAACATAAACTAGAGACATAAAAGAAGCCAAAAACACCTAAGATTATTAGTCACCTCGGGTGGTACCAATATGTGAAAATTCAGGTTTTGGCTCATGGACTATTTCGTGAATATTGCAGGAGTTGAATTCAACATGCCTATTGCCGGAAGACAAGTCATCCTATTTCAGTTATTGGTCGAAAGTCATTCAGCCAACTTTCAGGAGTGCTGCAGGATTAGAACTCACATTTTAGGGGAAGAATTCATCAAACATACTGAAGAATTAGGACTTACCACCCCCTGGTATGGGCCCAAAGTCTCTCAGCCATGTATCATGAGGATTCCAGCAGTAGAACGATTCCTAATTTAAAAAAAGAAGTCACCGTCTTTTAGTTTTTCGCACAAATTCATTCAATGGTCTGTTGTGTTCTCTGAAGGAATGGAACTCACCTTTTAGAAGGAGAATTCATCAAAGATATTGAAGAATTAAAACTCACTGTCCCCTGGTATTGGCCCACCATCTATCAGCCACCTATCTTGAAGATTCCAGGAGGAGAATGATTCCTAATGCAAGGAAAGAAGTCACCATTTTTAGTTTCTCGCACAAAATCTTTCAATGGTCTGTTCTGCTTTGTGAAGAAATGGAACTCACCTTTTATGGGAAGAATGCATCAAACATACTGAAGATCTCAGCATCCTCTGGTATTGGTCTACTGTATATCAGCATCCTATGATGAAGATTTCTGGAGTAGAAGGATTCGTAATGGAAGAAGAAAAGTCACAGCCTTTTAGTTTTTCCCACATAGTCATTCAATGGTCTGTTGTGCTCTCTGAAGGAATGGAACTCACCTTTTAGAAGAAGAATTCATCAAAGATATTGAAGAATTAAAACTCACCGTCCCCTGGTATTGGCCCACCATCTATCAGCTACCGATGGTGAAGATTCCAGGATGAACGATTCCAAATGTAAGAAAAGTCACCGTCTTTTAGTTTTTCCCACAAAGTCATTTTATAGTCTGTTGTGTTCTCTGAAGGAATGGAGCCCACCTTTTATTTGGAGAGCTCATCAAACATACTGAAGATTTAGAACTCAACATCCCCTGTTACTGGACCACGGCTTATCAGCCACCTATCATGAAGATTCCAGGATGAACGATTCCAAATGGAAGAAAAGTCACCGTCTTTTTGTTTTTTGCACAATGTCTTTCAACTTCCTATTGTGCCCCCAGAAGGAATGTGTTATGTCTGGGCAGTGGGTCCCAAGGAGAGACGAGATTCGAGGTAGTAACAACAGCTCTTTATTAGGAAGTCAGATACTGAGACAAGACTCCCAGCCACTGCAGCCCTTTTTATAGAGCTGGCTGCGGCTAGGCAGCCTATGATATGCTTTTGAGCCTGCCGCGCTTGGTTTTGCCCAATTGCGGCAGCCCGAATACGAACCAATCAGGATTGCTTATTTTGTCCAATCACGGACCGGCTTTTCTGGACCAATAGAAACGCAGGCCTTCAAGCCTGCTAGTATGGAACAGAATGGAACTCACCTTTTAGAGGGAGAATTCATTAACTTGTTCTTCTTCTCATTTAATTTCTAATAAATATCCATACAGTTTTTTAATCTTCTTTTCATCAGTACCTGTCAAAATCTTATCTAAATCAGTCAATTTATCATAGAGACCTTCCATTTTAGAATCTTTATTGTACCTTGAATGTATTTGCGCATATGAAAACCAATTCATCTCTATACCTTGTTCCTCTAGTTTTTGTATAGATTTGAGTTCACCCTTTTCATTCAATATTTCACCATATCTAGCCAGACTGTAATTTTCAAATAACATTGTCTTTTAATCTTCTCCCAGTTTAACCACAGAGGTTCCCGTATATAATGTCTTCTAAAATACCTTCAGATGCTTTGGAAAATAAGTCAACCCCTTCTTCTTTGGGGCAGCCCCTCAAATATTGGAAGAGTGCTATAATGTCACCCCTACTCTTTTTTATAGAGTAGACATATCCAATTCCTGCAACTGTTTGTAGTATTTTTGAGCCTCCAGTCCCCTCATCATCCTGGTTACACATTGAATCTCTCCCTGTACAGTTTCCATCCATTATTCCTTGTCTGGCCTTTGGTGCTTTGGAAAATAACTTGATTGGTATTTTGGCTGCTGCTGCACATGGCTGGCTCCTATTTAGCTGGTTGTCCATTAAGACTCCAAGATCCCTTTCCCAGTTACTGCTATTGAGCCTGGTTTCATCCTGTCCATATGTGTAGTTTTGGGTTTTTTTCTTGCCAAAGTGTCAGACTTTATTACTGCCGGACTCAAACTCATGGTCTCTTGCTGATTGGCCCAAAGTCACTCGGCTATGCCTATGGTTCCACTAGATCTGACCGTCTCCTGGTTATTGGCTGTTGTAAATTCCAAAGCTGACTTTTGTGCAGGTTGCAGAAATGGAACTCAGCACACCTGTTGCAGGAGAAAAAATTCCTGTCTCCTGACGATTGGCTCAGCTGTCTTTCACACATGGGGGCGAGACTCGAACTCCTCACTTCTGGCCCGTTCCCTTTGACCTCTAAATGAAATTGGCTGCCATTTAGCAGGTCTGTTGGCTGCCAACCTCTCCCAACCGTCTGAGCCCCTGAGCCCAGGTGGCATCTCTTGGCAACCTGTTTGCAAAGGCCATGTCTGCCCACCCAGTGGCTGTTGCTTAGTGACTTATTGGGGGGGGGGTCATCTCTGATGTCACAGTGGAGGGAGGGGAGGGGGCAGGAGGGGCTGTAACTGTCAGGAAAGGCCCAGCCATCAGCACCCAGGCCAGCTCCCTGCTGCCCAAAGCCGCCATCATGGTTGCCCAAAGCCTGTTTGGTTGCATCTTCCTCTTCCTCTTCATGTCCTTTTAGGTAGGGGGGAATCCAAAGCCCCCTGGGAGAAGCAGCTGCCCTCCCAGAAGCCCGTGCTGGAGTCTGTGCAGTGGGAGGCCTCCTGGATGCCCCCGATGAGCCCCCCCCCGGGCGGCTTCTGTGTTTGGAGCTTCTGTGCTTCCTTGTCTACAACAGGGGCCATTGGGGGAGGAAGGCCCTGCCCTCCCCCCAGGAGGAGGAGCAGAAAGGGGGGCAGAGAAATAAGCCTTGGGGTGCAGAGGCTGGAAGGCCATGTGGAGGCAAAGGAGGGGGGGCTTAACACCCAGGGTTTCCCCGAAGCCATGAAGAGGAGGAGGATGTAACCATCACCTGAGATGAATTCACATGATACACCAAGCTCACCTACCAGCTGTAGACCCTCACCTACCAGCTGTAGACACAGCACATGGACCACCCGGAGAGTTTAACCGATTAACAGTTGGAAGGGACCTTATAGGTCATTTAATCCAACCCCCCAGCCCAAGCAAGAGACCCTACATCGTTTTTGACAGGTGGCAGTTCAGTTTCTTCTTGGAAACCTCCAGGGATGAACCTCCCACAACTTCCGAGGGCAGCTTCTGTTCCATGGGTTGAATGTTCTCCCTGTCAGGAAATTCTTCCTTATTTCCAGGTTGAATCTCTCCTTGTTCCGTTTCCATCCATTCTTCCTTGTCTGGCGCTCGGGTGCTTTGGAAAATGGCTTGACCCCCTTCCTCCTCTCTGGGGCAGCTCCTCAAATATTGGAAGATGCTATCCTATCTCCCCTGGTCCTTTTTACTAGAGTAGACCTATCCAATTCCTGCAACCATTCATCGTATGTTTCAGCCTCCAGTCCCCTCCTCATCCTGGTCGCTCCTCTGCACTCTTTCCAGAGCCTCAACATCTTCTTTGTGATGTGTTGATCCACATTGGCTGCAGGATTCCAGGTGTGGCCTCACCAAGGTTTTATAAAGTGATAGTAAGACTTCACATTCTATGTCTTTCTGTTTATACAACCAAATATTGTATTCACTTTTTGGGTGGCTGCCACACACAGCTGACTCATTGGTCTTCTAGTCTACCCCCCCTCCCCCCACACACCCTGCACAAGCTCATACAATCCAGAATCTAAGGCTGGAAGGGACCTCGGAGGTCTTCTAGTCTACCCCACATGCCCAAGCTCATAGAATCATAGAATTGTAGGACTGGAAGGGACCTTGGATGTCTTCTAGAGCAGCAGTCGCCAACCGATGGTCTGCAGTCCACTGGTGGTCTGCAAGAAAATGTTGGTGGGTCACAGAGAAATGTCACCCCCAGAGCACCCACCACCAAAGCAGTTAATCCAGGCTGTGCGGAAACACAAGGCTGAGCCGCCCACATGGCCCGCAGGAACCCTCCCCGCCCACTCACTCCTTACCTGGCAAACTTGCCTGCTAAATTGCTATTTTTCCTTTTTCCAACTATCATCTGTTCTGCTGTGCCGGGAGATTTAGATTAGCTAGGAAGCAGCAAATGGTTGGATTTCTTGCTTTCTGGCTAGTCTTTAGATCTTTGGCTCGGCACAGCCAAACCTCCCTTAGGACTGAAGGTTCTGTGATTCAGTGCAGACCCACAGCAAGCAAATTTCATGTGACAGACTCAGGTAACCGATGGCAGATAGATAGATCAATGAATGATTCTGTGAGCAACTCAGTCTGCCTGCCTGCTTTGCCTGATTTTGGGTAAAAGTTGCTCTTTTCTTTATAAAACATTCAATATTGACATAAATATTTATAATATTTACATACAAGCCATGCCCAGCCAGTCACATGACCGCCAAGCCACACCCACAAATTAGACCACGCCTACAGAACTGGTTGTTAAGAAATTTGAATCCCACCCCTGCCTCTGTGTTTGTGTATGTGTGCGTGTGTATGTGTGTGTGAGAAAGAGAGAGAGAGAGAGAGAAGGAAGGAGGGAGGGAGAGAGGGAGAGAGAGAGGTTAGATCAGATCTCTCTTTCTCTCTCCTTCTCCCTCCCACCAATGTCAGCAAGGCACCATCAGTCAAAATTCATATTAATGGTCCCCAGGATTTAAAATTATGACTTTGGTGGCCCCTGAGGTCCAAAAGGTTGGCGGCCCCTGTTCTAATCCAACCCTTCACCCAGACTCATAGAATCATAGAATTGTACAGTTGGAAGGAACCTTGGGGGACTTCTGGAGGGAAGCTGTTCCAGTAGTTAATTGATTCCCACCCATCAGAAAGCTTCTTCCTAATTCCAGGTTGAGTCTCTCCTTCATTATTTCTTGTCCTGCCTCGAGGTGCTTTGGAGAATAATCGCCATCTTCTTTATAGCAGCCCCCCAAATGCTGGAACATGGCTGTCATGTCACACCTGGTCTTTCTTTTCACTAGACTAGACATATCCAATTCCTGCAACCATTCTGCCCTCTCATGCATCTGGCCACCTTTTAAGCAAATCTTTGTATGTATGTATGTATGTATGTATGTATGTATGTATGTATGTATATAAATGTGTGTGTATGTTCCAGCATAACTCTGGAATGCCTCCAGCTATTTCAACCAAACTTGGTACACAGATTACTTACTCTCTGGAGACAAATACTGGGGGGTGGGGGCTTTAACACCCCTAACGCCCCTCGGGGTGTGTGTTGTGTTAAGATACAGCCTGTTGTGCCTTAAAATGGCTTCTACTGTACTGCCTTTATATGGCTTCTACTATACAGTGCTGTGGAGTTGCCATGGTAACAGCTTCACAGTACTCCACAAGGGGGCTCTCTCTGGTAAGGAGGAAAATCCAACCTTAGAAATTACGTTTGTTCCAGATATTTTCAACAAGGCTTTGATTATTCTTGAGGACAAATGTATGGCCATAAATAAATACCCGGGCAATGCCAGGGTTATTGGCTAGTAAAACAATACGGCTGACACACAAGCCTGATACACTGGGTTGGACTCATTTATTGTCTTCCCGTCATTACACACACAAAACATCTTCCCTGGAGTGATGGAGAAGGAAAAGGAACTTTGGACATGCAAAGAGTGACCGAAAGAACAGATGGCGAGTTTTAAGAGGAAAGGCCAGTGAATTTGCACAGCCCCGTAGTTGGGTTCTCACAACGTACTTTATCCAGGGGATTACAATATTCTAAACCAGGGGTCTCCAACCTTGGCAACTTTAAGCCTGGCGGACTTCAACTCCCAGAATTCCCCAGCCAGCTTTGCTTTGAATTCTGGGAGTTGAAGTCCGCCAGGCTTAAAGTTGGAGACACCCCCCCCCCGTTCTAAACTGAATGAACATTTTGTGGGTCTTTTTTTGTGGTGTTGTGGGACTCTTAGCTTGTGGTTCAATCTGCTGAATAGACTCAGGACATGGGTGAAGCCAGATGTTCCCTCCTGCCTGAATTGCTGTGTGAATCCAGCTATCCTATTTTGTGGACTGGGGATTGTGAGTTTGTGCATTAAATGAACATAAAAAAAAAAGTTGGGTTGCGTTTCCTTAGTCTTTGTACTGGTAGTCCTCGACTTACAGAGTTCATTTAGTGACCGATTAAAGTTGAGAAAAGTGACTTTCACGCTTGTGACCATTGTAGCATCCCCATAGTCACATGATCAAAATTCAGGCGCTCTGGCAACTAGCTCGTACTTATGACGGTTACAGTGTCCCGCGATACCCCTTTTTGTGACCTTCTGACCAAGTAAAGTCAATGAGGAAGCCCAGATTCACTCCACAAGGGCATGATTCATTTAACAACTGCAGTAATTCACTTAACAACAGTGGCAAGGAAGCTTGTAACACGAGACCAAGCTCACGATGGAGGTTTCACTTAGCTACAGAAATTGTGGGCTCCATTCTGGTTGTAAGTCAAGGACTAGCCCTGGTGAACTCTTGGCATCAGCCAGCCTACTGGGGACGCCTGGCAGTGGAGGAAGGACGCAGATGAGGGGGCCATGTGGCTGCACAAGGGAGGAGGGGATTGTTGGTGTCCAGCTGGATGGACTTGAGCCAAAGGGCCCACAAAGGGGAGTCAACCACTCATCCCGCTGGATCCACCGGTAGACAAATTTCTGCGGACAGCACAGAAGTGGAACAGCGCTGGGGAAAGAAAGGGGAGAAGGTTAGTGTGATGGGCCAAAGGGGCGTGGCACAAAGCCAACACAGTGAGATGATCAGTAGGGGTCCCTTTATTATCTCCAACTCTGCCCCCAATGTCCTGGTTACCTTCTGGCTGGAGAAAAACTCTCCCAGGTGCAGAATCCCTTGATTCTGCAGAGAATCAAGGGCAAAACGTGGTCAACAAAAACTGGAACTGTTAAGTCCAATCAAGGCAAAATGAGGTCATTAGTCTGGCAGGGCAGGAGCAGGAAATCCAGACATGAAGGCACGGCAGTAATTTAACACAGTTGGGAGGATGCCAGGAACACAGATAACTAACATCAACATAAGATAAACTCACGTTTGTTCCCAGCAAATGCGGCTCTCAGCTGCCTCTTCTTTAAACTCTCTTGTGGCTATATGAAAGGAATCAGGGCCCTTTCCTCCCCTGTAAGCCATACACCTCACGTTGCTCCCTCCTCCGTTCCTCCCTGTGTGCTCTAGGATGAAGAGGGGGTGGGCTGGGTCTTCCTCTGAACTTCCTCTCCCTTGTTCTACCTCTTCCCTGCTCTGCCCAGCTTTGCCGTTCTCCGTTTTACTCCACAGCCAACCTCCGACAGTTAGGGTCAGTTATATCCCACCCTTAGCCCTGTCCAGGATTACCTGTTTTGGGCACTTTGCTTGTAATTACAACTTAGCCCAAATTTCTCACGATTTTTCCAAGATGGAGGAAACAGCTGAATTAAATTATTAGCATTATTAGTAAACAGCTATACCAATAGGGCCTATCATGCTAAGCAGTGAACACGAGAGACAGAGCTCAGGTGATAAGCAAGGATCACCCCTCCTGATCCGAGAGCACGAAGAGTGGGGAGAAGGTGAGAACAGCTCAGACTGATCTGACTACTCGGGAGGAGAGCGCCCCGCCCCTCTCCACAAGGCACACCTGGGGACTGAGACTTAAGGAGATGATGTGGGGAGGGGCATTTATCGGGAACAAACTCTGAATTCCTGGGGTGTTGAATGCCGACGTTTGAACTTTCCTGGATTCCTTGCATTCTTTCTGGATTTCTGGATTAATTGCCTGCCTCCTTTGCTTCCTGGATTCCTCGACCTGCCATGCTGGAGTTCTTGCTGTGCAGCCATGGTGCTCACAGTGTTGGGCTGGACTACTTGCAGCCAGAAGCTGCTGGAGGTGTGTGTCTGTGTCTGTGTCTGTGATCACTTTGCTCTGGGATTTGCCAGAAACGTGAGAGTGTCTGGGGAACATTTGGAGCAACAAAGGGGTGGTTTGAACTGTCAGCTGACTGTGTTGCTTCTGTGCCGTGCTCCAGGGCTGTTCCAGTTGTTGGTTGATGCCATCTTTTTCCTGCTTATCAGTCACCAAGAATTGCCATCATTTTATTTGGCTTTATGGAGAAACTTCCCAGATTATCAGAGTTTTTCATTCTGGGAGTTGAAGTTTGCACATCTTAACTGGTTAACATCTTAACTCTGAAATGGTACAGATTCTCCTCCTTGAGCAGGGGGCTGGACTAGAAGACCTCCAAGGTCCCTTCCAACTCTGCTATTCTATTCTATTCTATTCTATTCTGCATTCTATTCTATTCTATTCTATTCTGCATTCTGTTCTATTTTATTTTCTATTTTATTCTATTATTTTCTATTATATCCTATCCTGTCCTAATTTATTCTATTCTATTCCACTTCATGGAGTTCCCAGGGACACAGTCTGTAGGCAACACAAGCACACATGCCAACACACAGCAGAGGTAGTCCACAACTCACAATTATTCATTTAGTGACTGTCTGAAGTTGCAACAACACCGAGAAAGGTGACTTATGGCCGTTCTTCACCCTTATGATGGCTGCAAGCATCCCCAGGGTCACCTGATCAAAATTTGGATGCTTGTCAACTGACTCATATTTTTGACCATGGCAGAGTCCTGGTCCCCCTATTTGCAAACTTCTGACAAGCCAGGGAAGCCAGATTCACTTAACAACCGGTGTTAGGAACTTAACAACTGCAGTGATTTGTTTAACAGCAATGGTGATAAAGTGGGGCAAAGCTCACTTAAGCTCACAACCGTCTTTCTTAGCAATGGAAATTTTGGGCTCCATTGTGGTTGTAAGTTGAGAACTACCTGCACCATAAGATGAAGACTCAGGAATCCAGCAACCAGAGACCACTGCCCCCAGGCCCAGCCCCCCTGGATCTGGAGGGGAAGCTAGCTACACACGCTCCCAGAGCACCAATACCTGCTGAGAAGGTCAGGAGGACCGCGATCCAGCCCAGAATGTACGACCAGGAGAAGCGCCAGTCGGCGTAGCGCTTGCTGTAGAAATTCAGAGTCACGCCGGTGTAGACGGAGAGGCCCAGCAGGGCGAAGAGTCCTGGGAACAAAACGGAGGGTTTTCTTGAAACGATGTGAATTTGGGGGAAAATATCCAACCAGGCTTAGAACACAGAGCATAGAATAAGGGGGTTTTGAAAGGACCCTGGAGGTCTTCTATGCTTAGTCAAGCAGGGGACCCTACACCATTCTGGAAACATGGCTGTCCAGTCTGTTCTGGAAAACTTCCAGTGTTGGAGCAACCACAGCTTCTGGAGGCCAGCTGTTCCACGGGTTAATTGTCCTCATTGTCAGGAATGTTCACTTTAGTTCTCGGTTGCTTCTCTCCTCACTTAGTTTTCCATCTGTTCCTTCTTCTCTTGCCCATGTTTAAGTCTATTGGCAAAGGTTCCACCCTGCAGAGCTTGTGTTTTCCCATTTCCTGAAACCTGAATCTCCCAGCCTCCCAATTCCCCGGGTCAAACTATCCTGTCTCCATCTTTCTGTAGAGTCACTTATGGAATAACAGAGTATGGGAGGGACATCTAGTCGAACCCCCTGCTCGAGCAGGAGAGTCTATTCCAAATATTAACCTCTACCTAGCATTGAACTCACATCCTCCTGATTGTGAGGCTACCAGATCATTCAAGATCATTCTGGATCTTGAGCCTATCTTCTAAAGCAGAGGTCCCCAAACTTGGCCACTTAGCTAGTTGAGGAATTCTGGGCGTTGAAGTCCACAAGTCTTAAAGTTGCCAAGTTTGGGGACCCCTGTTCTAAAACGTTGGCTTTTCCTACCAGCTTGGTATCATCTGCAAAGTTGATGGGTTCCCCTTCTGTCCTTTCATCTAAATTGTTTATGAAGATGTTGAAGAGTCCTGGGCCCGAAACAGAACCTTGTGGCAGCCCACTGCTTACTTCCCTATTGAGGACAACACGTTGAGTGCGGTTGGTCGCCAGTCACAAATCCATCTGATGGCAATGCCACATTTTTCTAGCTTACTAAGAAGTAAATTGTGGTCTACTTTATCAAATGCTTTACTGAAGTCTAAGTATTCTATGTCCACAGCATTTCACTGATCCACTAAGTTAGTCATTTTGTCAAAGAATGAAATAAATTCTGTTTGGCATGACCTGTTTTTGACAAACCTGTGCTGGCTTCTAGTAATCAGATACAGATGATTAGAGTTGGAAGGGACCTTATAGGTCATCTACTCCAACCCCCCACCCAAACAGGAGACCCTACACCATTTCTGACAGAGGGCAGTCCTGTCTCTTCTTGAAAGCTTCCAGGGATGAAGCTCCCACAGTTTCTGAAGGCAACTTCTGTTCCATGAGTTGATTGTTCTCACTGTCAGAAAGTTCCTCCTTATTTCTAGACTGAATCTCTCCTTGTTCAATTTCCATCCATTGTTCCTTGTCTGGCCTTCAGGGGCTTTGGAAAACAGCTTGACTCCCTTCCTCCTCTCTGGGGCAGCCCCTCAAATATTGGAAGAGTGCTATAATGTCACCCCTACTCTTTTTTATAGAGTAGACATATCCAATTCCTGCAACCGTTTGTAGTATTTTTGAGCCTCCAGTCCCCTCATCATCCTGGTTACATTGAATCTCTCCCTGTACAGTTTCCATCCATTATTCCTTATCTGGCCTTTGGGGGCTT
Source organism: Hydrophis major (assembly GCA_033807585.1). Classification (NCBI taxonomy): domain Eukaryota; kingdom Metazoa; phylum Chordata; class Lepidosauria; order Squamata; family Elapidae; genus Hydrophis; species Hydrophis major. The sequence goes on along the minus strand of CM066333.1, from coordinate 96,238,389 downwards.
TGGAAAATAGCTTCACCCCTCCTCCTCTCTGGGACAGCCCCTCCAATACTGGAAGGCTGCTATCCTGTCTCCCCTGGTCCTTCTCTTCCCAAGACTAGCCAGGCCCAGTTCCTGCAACCGTTCCTCATATATTTTAGCCTCCAGTTCCCTCATATAGACGCAATCTACATAGACTTCTGTAAAGCCTTTGATTCAGTGGTACATGACAAACTACTCCTAAAACTAAACCTAAAATCTTACAGTATCTCTGGACACCTGCATAACTGGATAGAGGCATTCCTGTCAAACAGACAACAAATGGTCAAAATTGGGAGTGTCCTTTCAAGTTCTGTACCTGTCAACAGTGGTGTCCCCCAAGGCAGAGTTTTAGGACCAACTCTCTTTATACTCTAAATAAATGACCTCTATGATCATATTAAGAGCAACTGCATTCTTTTTGCTAATGATGTAAAGCTATTCAACTCAACAGGTAATACTGCTACCCTTCAAAAAGATCTTGACTATGTATCAGAATGGTCAAACAAATGGCAACTTCAAATCTCAATAAATAAATGCTCTGTCCTACATATTGGCAAAGAAAATCAGAAAATAAAATACAAGCTGAATAGTCAAGATCTTGTTGATGATCCAAGCTCTGTCAAGGACCTTGGAATACTCATCTCTAATGACCTAAGTGCTAGAGCCCACTATAACTACATAGCCAAAAAGGCATTAAGAGTTGTTAACCTAATCCTACGTAGCTTTTTCTCTGGTAATATCACACTGCTAATTAGAGCATACAAAACATTTGCGAGACCAATACTCGAATACAGCTCATCAGTCTGGAACCCACATTACATATCTTTTGAGAAAGTCCAGAAATATTTCACAAGAAGAGTTCTCCACTCCTCTACTCGTTGTAGAAGACCTTATGCCACCAGACTTGAAATTCTAGACCTAGAAAACCTTGAATTACGCCGTCTTCGGTCTGATCTAAGTATGGTATATAAAATCATACATTGCAATGTCCTACCTGCAAATGAATAGTTCAGCTTCAGCCAGAACAACACAAGAGCACACAATAGATACAAACTCAAGGTTAATTGCACCAAATTTGATTGCAGGAAATACGACTTCAGCAACAGAGTGGTCAATGTCTGGAATACTCTACCCGACTCTGTGGTTTCTTCCCCAAACCCCCAAAACTTTAACCTTAGACTGTCTACTATTGACCTCACCCCTTTCCTCAGAGGTCTGTAGGGGGCGTGTATAAACGCACCAACGTGCCCACCGTCCCTGTCCTATTGTTTCTTTTATTTTTTCTTATATGTACCCATTTCATGTATTCATAACTATGTATGCACTTATACTTATTATCTTGTAAGCAACTGACAAATAAAAATAAGTAAAATAAAATAAATAAATAAATCATTCTGGTTGCTCTTCTCTGCATTCTTTCTAGAGTCTCAACCTCTTTTTTATAGTGTGGTGACCAAAACTGGATGCAGTACTCTAGGTGTGGCCTTAGTAAGGCTTACTAATACAGATGGACAGGTTGAAGTCATACCAAGGTGTCCTCATGTGACTTGAAGCCATCGTTGTATTATAAACAGCAACACTCTAAGCCAGAGATCTCCAAACTTGGCAACTTTAAGACTTGTGGACTTCAACTCCCAGAATTCTGGGATTTGTAGTCCACAGATCTTAAAGTTGCCAAGTTTGGGGAGACCCTAGCTCTCAGCTAAAATCGAGCAAGTCACTTTCAACCATAGATTAGGGATCCCCAAACCTTTTCCTTCATTCCCCCAAACCGCTGATCAGAATGTCCTAATTTAAATGTCCAGTATGGTGACCAAAACTGGGTGCAGTACTCTAGGTGTGACCTTGCTAAGGCTTTATAGAGTGGTAGTAGTACCTCCCTTGATCTTGACTGTATACCTCTGTTAATGCAATCACCTTGTTCAGTTTATAGGTTGTTGTGGTTAGCCGGCAACAGGCTGAGGAGAGCAAGGACTCAGATGAGGGGCCAGGACCATCAGGGAGTGGACTGCTGCCTTCAGAGATTGTGGGGGCTGGCAGCAGCAATGAGGAGGTTCCCAAGGGGCCTGTGTCAAGTGCGCAGGCATGCAGGATTGCTCACAGGAAAGAGCAGCTACAACAGCACGGGTGATTCGGGAGTAAGGCTGCAAGGGAATGGCCCCTCCTTCAAGAAGATAAAAGCTAGCTGTGAATCGGATGTTCTTTGCAGGAAGCAAAGACATTTTGAAACTCGAGGCTTATGGGCATTGCAGTATCTTAAGTTGGTATTTGAAGACTCTTGCGTTGTGAAATATTTTTTATCTTTTAGTCTTGGCAGCCTCGCACAGTTTTGGTGAGGTTTGTGCTTATGAAAGTTAATTAGTTTGCAGCAGCCTTTTAACCGGGGATTTGTAATAATCCTTAAAAGGTTTCTGTTCCCTTCGGTTCATGTTTGTTTTATTGGAAAAGAGTTTGGGTCAGAACAGAGGTGCTTGAAAATACATCGCTTACCTCTGGATAGAGCGGTGGTTTGTCAGGCTTGGGGACAGCTGGACTTCAATTCCCAGAATCCTCCCAGCCAGACCCACCTACCTGCGATCAAGAGGGTGACCCCTGCCGAGCGACTGCGGGAGAAGCGGTTGGTGCCAAAGTAGGTCATCAGCTCCAGGATAATCCCAGCAAAGGAAGACAAGATGGAGATGAGCATGAAGGCTCTCGTGGCGTCCCAGAAAGCTGTGGGTTGGGGGAGCAAGAGCCATTGGTTTCCCTCACTCCACGCTTCAAGCTTCAAGTTCACTTTCTGAACTTGAAGCTAATGTGAATGTGAGCTTAAGGACCGGTTCAAAGTTAGGATGGGGCCCTTCCCAGAGTTACTTTACCACCCAGCGTTCTGATAGTCACAGTCATTTTTTGGCCACAGTTGTTAAATGATGTGCTGAAGTTGTTAAGTGAATCGAGCAGTCATTAGGCAAATCCGCCTTCCCTCATTGACTGGACTTGGGGGAAGCCAGCTTGAAAGATCACAAATGGTGATCCCGTTGATCCTAGGACAGAGGTCCCCAAATTTGGCCACTTTAAGACTTGTGGACTTCAACTCCCAGAATTTTCTTTTCCTTCCTTCCTTCCTTCCTTCCTTCCTTCCTTCCTTCCTTCCTTCCTTCCTTCCTTCCTTCCTTCCTTCCTTCCTTCCTTCCTTCCTTCCTTTTTCTTTTCCTTCCTTCCTTCCTTCCCTTATATTTGTCTGCCTATCTATCTACCCTACCTACCTACCTAGCCCCTGTCTTCTATCCATCAACCTATCCACTATCTATCTCTACCTATCTATCTGTCTGTCTGTCTATCTATGTATCTATGTATCTGTCTGTCTGTCTGTCTGTCTGTCTGTCTGTCTGTCTGTCTGTCTGTCTGTCTATCTATCTATCTATCTATCTATCTATCTATCTATCTATCTATCTATCTATCTATCTATCTATCTGTCTATCTGTCTATCTATCCTTCCTTCCATCCATCCATCCATCCATCCATCCATCCATCCATCCATCCATCCATCCATCCATCCATCCTTATCTATATCATCTATCTACCCCTGTTTGCGCAGTGGTTTGCTTTCCAACCTTGTTTCTAAACGATTCGTTAACCAGACTGGGTAACATCCTCAAAAACTAAACTGAAACAAGTTTGGACAACAAAAGCACCGCCAAAACCTAAAACCCGAGCTGAAAATATTTTCTATGATGTCTGTTTGTTTCTCTTTCCTTATATTTCTGCCTGTCTGCTATTCTGTCTGTCTGTCTAATTCATATGCTCACCTATCTCACAGAAAGTGAGCCTGGGAGGCATACGAACCACCCAAGAAAACAATCAGGCCTTTATTTATTTATCCCTTAAGGCAGAGGGGTCCCCAAACTTGGCCACTTGAAGACTTGTGGACTTCAACTCCCAGAATCCCAAACTTGGCCATTTTAAGACTTGTGGATTTCAACTCCCAGAATCCCAAACTTGGCCACTTTAAGACTTGTGGATTTCAACTCCCTGGTAGTTGAAGTCCACAAGTCTTAAAGTGGCCAAGTTTGAAGACCTCTGTCCTAGGGCATTGCAACCATTTGGAGAAGATATCCAGATAGAAAGTGGGAGATGGTGAATTCTAGTTCTGCCTTAGCCCTGAAAGCCGGTTGGGTGACTTAGGGCCAATCACCAGGAGACAGTGAGTTCTAGTCCCACCTTAGCCATGAAAGCCAACTGCTCCCCCTCTTCTCAGTCAACCCCATCTCACAGGGCTGTTGTTATTAGGAAAATGGGAGGAGGAAGATGTGTTGGATATGTTCCTTGCCTTGAGTAATTGCAAAAGTAGTGAAGGCAGGATACAAATAAAATAAAATAATTAATATATGCTGATTGACAATTGCCCAAATTTGGACCACACCACCATGGAGCTGTTCAATAGTTGTTGGTGTGAGAACTGGTCATGTCACTTTTTTCAGCACCATTGTAACTTTGAACCGTCACTATATGAATGTCCATAAGTCAAAGACTACCATATCTTTACAGATGCTCAGAGGATGCCCTAAATCAGGGGTGTCCATCCTTGGCAACTGAAATGGTATAGATTATCCTGGTTGGGGAGGGGGCTGGACCAGAAGACCTCCAAGGTCCCTTCCAGCTTCTTTTCTGTTCTATTCTATTCTATTCTATTCTATTCTATTCTATTCTATTTTCTGTTCTGTTCTGTCTGTTCTGTTCTGTTCTGTTCTGTTCTGTTCTATTTTCTATTCTATTCTATTTTATTCTATTATCTATTCTGTTCTGTTCTGTCTGTTCCTTTTCTGTTCTGTTCTCTATTCTATTCTATTCTATTCTATTTTCTGTTCTGTCTGTTCTATTCTATTCTATTCTATTTTATTCTATTCTATTTTCTATTCTATTCTATTTTATTCTATTCTCTATTCTATTCTGTTCTCTTCTGTCTGTTCTCTCTTCTCTTCTCTTCTCTTCTCTTCCATTCCATTCCATTCCATTCCAGGCCTGTGGACCTACTCTCAGAATTCCCTAGTCAGCCACCCTTTAACACATACTGACTGGGGAATTATGGGAGTTGAAGTCCACAGCTCTTCAAGTTGCCGAATTTGGAAGACACCCCTGTGCTAAAGCAGCCCAATAGGGGCTCTTGGGATGGTGCAGCAAAAAGAGTCCCATTTTCCAGCCCCCAACCATGGTCTCCTCACCGAGGGTGATGGTGTGCGGGTGGCATTTGTTCCCCACACAGAAGCGCCAGAGCCCTTGGTTGCTGAGGCTGCCGGAGTATCGGTATTGCATCCAAAAGTCCGTCGCTGTGGCAACAATGAGGAGGACCAGCCCAGAAGTGGCGCACAACAGGGCCCCTCCCATCCAGCCGAACATCATGGCCCCTGGTGGTCGAGACGCTCCAGCGGGGTCTCCTTTTGGAAGAAGAAAGGGGTGGGGGAAATTCTGCAAACTGGGAAAATCAGCCCAATTCGGATGTCCTAGTATGATTTGATTGCGTCCTAGTATGATTATCTAGTAGACATCCTTGTATGACCAATGACTCTTATTAAGTGTTGCACCTGATGATTCCTGACTCTTAACGGATGTCTCTTTTCTTTTATGTACACTGAGAGCATTTGCACCAAAGACAAATTCCTTGTGTGTCCAATCACACTTGGCCAATAAAGAATTCTATTCTATTCTATTCTATTCTATTCTATTCTATTCTATTCTATTCTATTTTTAAGTAAAATTTTGATTTTTATAACTTTTATGTACACTGAGAGCATTTGCACCAAAGACAAATTCCTTGTGTGTCCAATCACACTTGGCCAATAAAGAATTCTATTCTATTCTATTCTATTCTATTCTATTTTTAAGTAAAATTTTGATTTTTATAACTAGTCTATTCTTATTGTACCCTATGACTATTATTAAGTGTTGCACCTAATGATTCTTGACTCTTGACGGATGTCTCTTTTCTTTTATGTACACTGGGAGCATTTGCACCCAGACAAATTCCTTGTGTGTCCAATCACACTTGGCCAATAAGGAATTCAATTCAATTCAATCCTATTCTATTCTATTCTTTATCTGTTTTCTTTACTTTTCTGTTCTATTCCTTATTCTATTCTATACCATTCCATTCTTTAAACTGTTTCCTAGTATGATTTGATTGCTTATTGTACCCTATGACTATCATTAAGTGTTGTACCTGATGATTCTTGACAAATGTATCTTTTCTTTTATGTACACTGAGAGCATTTGCACCAAAGACAAATTCCTTGTGTGTCCAATCACACTTAGCCAATAAAGAATTCTAATTCCTACGTTTTGTTTCTTTTTCTCCTCTTGACTTTTGATGGGTGGGGGCAACACTTGCTATTTAGTTTTGCTGCTCAGAAAAAGCTAGGCAAGAGTGATCCAGTCCTCCGTGTGTGGACTTCAATTCCCAGAATCCCCCTCTTACATCCTGGCGAATTAGCTCAGTGGTTTCTCAACCACAGTCTCTTTAAGATGGGTGGACTTCGACTCCCAGAATCCACCTGTTCTGACCTAGGCTTCCTGGGCACTAAGCAGACTCTTTGTCCCAGGAAAACCGCTTTTATGAAATGAAGGTGAATTTATGGCATTCACCTTCAGCCAAAGGCCTGCCAAACAGTCTTTCAAGGGTGTGATGAGGAGCACAGGCCTTATCTAGCCTGGAGAGCTGCCGAGTAACTATTTCCCAATGCAGTGCTGACAAGGAAGGGCTCGGCGCAGAGTCTCTGAGATGCAGACAGATCTTCACACTGCTGCAACGAACGAATTGTTTCCTGCAAAAGCCCCCTCCCCTTTTGTTCCTCTTTTAAACCCTATGGGAGGGGGCATTCACCACCCACCTGTGTCTTTACTCCCAAGTCGACGCTTGTTTCTTAACTGTTCCCTTCTCCTGGCAGCTCTGCGCATGTGCACACTGGGAACAGGCTCCAGATGTTCTTCTGCCTCACTATCTCCGACTCTGAAAGGCAGCTAGATGGATGGCCCTGGCCCCATCTCTGCCTCCAACGCAGAGCCCTCGTCAGAGCCTTCCTCAGCCTCCAGGACTGGCCCATGTTCCTTCCCAAACTTCTCACTGTCTGACTCTGCTGCATACTCCGCTAGCCTCCTGCGGACCACAACACCATCCATTTGATCTGGACAGATAGCTCAGTGTTTTTTCACCTCTGCAACTTTAACAGATGTGTGGACTTCAATTCCCAGAATTCCCTCCTTAGACTTTGGCATTCTAAGTCGGTGTTTCTCAACCCCAGCATCTTTAAAATGGATGGACTTCAACTCCCAGAATCCCCCATTTGATCTGGACAGCTAGCTCAAGATTTCTCAACCTCAGTAAACTTCAACTCCCAGAGTTCTCTTCAACTACCCAGAATTGCAGAGAATTCTAACCAAGGAATTCTGGGAGTTGAAGTCTACCTATTCTAAAGTTTCAGAAGTTGACCAATATTCCTCTAGCCCCTTGAGTAACTAACACCCCGATTAACAATAATTTTAATCTACCTATCACCCAGTCCACAATCCAAATGGTTACTGATCATGGGGATAAATTCCTCCCTTGTTCTTTGCTAGAACAAATTTTGCAAAAAGAACACCAGACCCTACATGGTTGTTAGTGATTCTCACACACTCTCATCACACAACAACAATCACATTTTTCCTCACCTTGGGGAGAACTCTTATTTTCCGAATTAAGGCAGTATCCCAGTCACAAATGCTCTGCCAGGCAAAGAATACAAAGACAAGGAGAGAAATATCAAGCTATGTCATTATCTTCAGTGGTCCAATTCTAAAAACAGAGTGCAGGTGGTTCTCAACTTAACAACCACAATTGAGCCCGATATTTCTGTTGCTAAGTGAAACATGGGTGAAGTGTGCTTTACTTTATTTTAAGACCTTTCTTGCCACTGTTGTTAAGTGAATCACTGTGGTTAATTTAGTAACAGTGTGTCAACTCATAAAACATTTTTTATACATGTTTTATAGTTGGCAACAGAAAGAAGGGGGAGTTTCAAAGAGCAGGCGGCAGTGTGGAATCAAAAGTACATTCCATTCATATTTTCTCCAAAGACTGATTAGATGACTGAAGCTTCTGCCATGCAAAAATCTAATTGGAGAGCATGATTGATGATTCTTGGCTATGGACATTTTTCGTTGGATGAGGCACTCAAAGGATGGGGGGAGGAAGCAGAATCAAGGGTGACAGTCAATTACGTATCTCAGAGTTGGCTCCGCCCAGGTAAATGCCAGATGTAGAATGTTACCTTCAAATAATTCTTTTTTAGTTTTGGGAGTGTGGCTCGAGGCTCATGATTTAATTGGAGTAACTGCCGGAATCCTGACAGATAGCCAACTCTGAGATACGTAATTCACTGTCACCCTTGATCCTGCTTCCCCCCCCCCCCAGGGTGTTAACACAGTGTTGTTAAGTGAATCCCATTAACTTTGCTTGTCAGAAGGTCGCAAAAGGGGATCATATGACCCAGGGATTCTACAACAGTCATAAATACATGCCAGTTGCCGAGAATCTGAATTTTGATCACATGACTATGGGGATGCTGCAACGGCCGTACCAGTTAAGTGTGTAAAACAGTGCAAAACTCACATTTTTTTCAGTACCACTGAAACTTTGAACAGCCACTAAACAAGCTGTTGTAAATCAAGGACTACCGGTAATGTTGCTTTCAGACAAGACGTTATGGATGGTTTACTTTGGTGAGATTTTTGAGCAGGGGTGGGATTCAAATTTTTTAACAACCTGTTCTGTGGGCGTGGCTAGGTGGACATGGCCATGTGACTGGGTGGGCGTGGTTTCTTTTTCTTTTGGGGGGGCTCTTGGGCCTCAGGGGTGCCTCCTGGGGGGGCAGCCTCTTGGGTGAAGCAGTAAAACAGCGAGAGGGATACGGAACAGCTGATCATCAAAAAAGCTGATCTTCGGGAGGGGGCAAAATACCTTAAAGAGTGACTGGGCGGGGGACAACATAGCCAGTGATGCTGGGCATGAGTGCGATATCATGCATGCACGATAAGGACTGACTGGGAGGGGAGAGATAGAGAGGGGCAGGGCCAGCCAGGGGCACCATTTGCCAGTTCTCTGAACTGCGTAGAATTGTAACTACCGGTTCTATAGAACTGGTCCGAACCGGAACAATCCCATCCCTGCTTTTGAGCCTTGAGCATAATGTACAACCATAGTCTTTTGGGGTAGTTGATGGTTCAATCTGTGGTGCGGATTTAAACAATGGATTCATCTAATAGTCTAATTGAAGGGTTTCTGAGCCCCGCTGTCCTGCTGTGGCCATAAAAATCACCCACACGAAACACGAAACCTAATTAATGCCGAGGGATTTACTGGAGGAGCTTGAAACATTTGAAAAGCACATTCGTCTAAAATAGGGTTTCTCTATTTGGGCAACTTGAAGATCGATGGACTTCATTTCCCAGAATTCCCCAGCCAGCAAAGACTTCTGGGAGTTAAAGTCCATACATCTTCAAGTCATCAAAGTCAAGAATCAGTGGTCTAAAAGTAAGAACACCCCCAAGCTTACAGTGCCCCAAGGACCCGACACTTGAGTTACAAGTATTATCTTTAATCGATATGTTCCTGTTCTGAGCATCTCACCGTCTTTAGAAACTTCTTTATTCTTTATTCAGACCAGGGTTCTGTTTCACACATCCCTTTAAGCCAGTGTCTTCCAAACTTGGGTAAAATGATCCAAAATTGGACAAAAGTGGGTGTGGTGTGGTTGGGTGGTGGTGTAGGATTGTTTAATTATACAAATCCAATCACAATCTGGATATTTAAATGAGGACATTCTGATCAGCGGTTTGGGGGAACGAAGGAAAAGGTTTGGGGATCCCTAATCTATGGTTGAAAGTGACTTGCCCGGTTTTAGCTGAGAGCTAGGGTCTCCCCAAATTTGGCAACTTTAAGACCTGTGGACTACAACTCCCAGAATTCCAGGAGTTGAAGTCCACAAATCTTAAAGTTGCCAAGTTTGGAGATCCCTGGCTTAGAGTGTTGCTATTTATAATACAACAATGGCTTCAAGTCACATGAGGACACCTTGGTATGACTTCAACCTGTCCATCTGTATTAGTAAGCCTTACTAAGGCCACACCTAGAGTACTGCATCCAGTTTTGGTCGCCATGATATAAAAAAGATGTTGAGACTCTGGAAAGACTGCAGAGAAGAGCAACCAGGATGATGAGGGGACTGGAGGCTGAAACATACGATGAACGGTTGCAGGAACTGGGCCTGGCTAGTCTAGGGAAGAGAAGGACCAGGGGAGAGCATCTTCCAATATTTGAGGGGCTGCCACAGACAAGAGGAAGGGGTCATTTTCCAAGGCACCTGAAGGCCAGAGAAGGAACAATGGATAGAAACTGATCAAGGAGAGATTCAGCCTGGAAATAAGGAGAAACTTTCTGATAGGGAGAACCATCAACCCATGGAACAGAACTTGCCCTCTGAAGTTGTGGGAGCTTCATCCCTGGAGACTTTCAAGAAGAGACTTGGACTGCCATCTGTCAGAAACAGTGTAGGGTCTCTTGCTTGAGTGGGGGAGTTGGACTAGATGACCTCCAAGGTCCCTTCCACCTCTGTTAATCTATGAAACTCTCTCACACACTTACCTTCAACAGTCGGTCCAGGGACCCACCATGATCCGAGGAAGACACCCTTGGTGAGTGTTCGATTCCCCCCTGATGCCTCCAGCTCGCTCTTCCATGCGCCTGTCGCCCACCTCAGCCGCTGCTGAAGTTGCACGCCACCCTGGCTGAAAATGCTGAGGAGATGCAACTTTTATAGAGCCCTTTGGCGCAGCACATTGTCTGCCCGGTGACAAGGCGGACAATGGGGTGGAAGCATCTCGCACCCACCAGTTGCCAAGCATCCACTGTCTCCTGCCAGGTTTTTTGCTGATGCAGGAGGACCAATCAATGGAATCGTGGCCAGGATTCAACGGAGCCAGCAAATCGTCAGATCCCTAATGAGAGATCGCGGCTGGCATTCTTTTGGGACTGTAGGTCCCACCCCTGAGCTGAAGGCTGCCGTTTCCCTGCAGCCCCCAGGGCCCTAAAACCCAGCCCTGGAAATGTTGGTCATCCTCAATATACATTTTAGTTCATTTAGGGACGGTTCGAAAGTCACAACAGCAGGAGAAAGGGACTTTGAACCATGTTTTTTTTTTTTTCACAGTTGCAACATGATTTCTGACCGAGGGCAGTCCAGTCTCTACTTGAATGCCTGCGATGATGAAACTCTCACAACGTCCGAAGGCAATTTCTGTTCCATGGGTGGACTGTTCTCCCTGTCATAAAATGTCTCTTTATTTCCAGGTTGAGTCTCTCCTGGATCAGTTTCCACCCATTATTCCTTGTCTGGCCTTAGGTGCCTTGGAGAATACCTTGACCCCTTCCTCCTCTCTGGGGCAGCCCCTCAAATATTGGAAGGCTGCTCTCCTGTCTCCTCTGGTCCTTCTCTTCCCTAGACTAACCAGGCCTGGTTCCTGCAATTGTCCTTTCCAGAGTCTCATCTTTTTTGTATACTGGTGACCAAAATTGGATGCAGTACTCTAGGTGTGGCCTTACTAAGGCTTTATAGAGTGGGATTAGTACCTCTCTTTTTCTTAACTGTATCCCTTTGTTAATGCCATTTAGGATTGCCTTGGCTTTTTTGCTGCTGTATTTATTGAAATTTATATGCATATAAATTTAATAAATAAGTAAAGTTTGTGTGCATCTCTCTTTTCTCTCTCTATAAAAATAAGTTCCAGAGCAATCCCTGCTGCTTTTGTGAGTTGAAGGATCTTTCATTTGAGAAAGAAAGATCTGCAGTTTTTTCCCTATTCCCCCACCCCCCCAAAAACCAAAAAAACCTAACACCAAATCAGCACTGGATTAACGGGGAGAACACCAATCGTTATTTTAACTCAACTTGGAATTCTGCTGAAATGGCTGTTTTTCTTCCTCTGGAGTTGGAGATCAGGCAGGAATGTTTTCAAATGTTCTGCCCATAGGAATATCAGCAGGGCAATGTGCCCCCCTGCTGGAACTTAAATAGCCCATCGTGTATTTAAGTAAGCACTGAGAAAGGAGGGAGGGAAGAAGGAAGGAAGGAAGGAAGGAAGGAAGGAAGGAAGGAAGGAAGGAAGGAAGGAAGGAAGGAAGGAAGGAAGGAAGGAAGGAAGGAAGGAAGGAAGGAAGGAAGGAAGGGCCTCCCCTGGCATTCTCACGTTATTAAGCAAAAATGAAGAACAATAAACAAGTCAAACGATTTATTCAAGAGACGCTGATCCTGGAATTCTGCATCGTTGAAATAGAACAATTTGCCTTGGACACTTTGACTAGCAATGTGCAGACTCCCAAACTTTGCAGGAGGTGGTCAGCTCCCTCCTGGAAAATCCAGCATAGGAAAAGCAGCTCATAAACACTTTCCCAAGCTTAGTCCCTTGCCAGGGAGCCCCCAGATTCAGTCCTCCAAGTTACGGAAGGCGTTCTGCATCTCCTCATTCAGCTGAGCGTAGCAGGCTTTTATCTTGGCCTCGCCATCCTTTCCTGGGTCCTGCATGGAATATGGAACAAGAGACTTGGAAGGGGCCTCGGAGGTCTTCTAATCGAACCTCCTGCCCAAGTAGCAGACCCTAGAGCCTAGGCCATCTCAGTCAAAGGGCTATCCAGTCTCGTTTGGAGAACCTCTAGTCATGGAGCAGCCACAACTCCAGGAAGAAAGCTGATCTATCTGTCATCTATCTCTCTACCTCCCTCTCTTCCTCTCTCTCTATCTCCTCTATCTATTGATCTATCAATCTATCTATCTTTTTTCTAATCTCTTTCTCTCTCTTTCTATCTATCTACCTCTATTTCTCTCTATCATCTATCTATCTAACATCTATCTTCTATCTATCTTTTTCTGATCTGTCTATCTCTCTTTATCTATTTCTATCTCTATCATCTGTCTATCATCTATCTCTCTGTCATCTCATTACCCTCTCTCTCATCTATCTATCTATCTATCTATCTATCTATCTATCTATCTATCTATCTATCATTTTCTGAACTATCTATCTCTATTTCTATCTCTCTATTGTCTGTCTATCATATCTATCTATCTATCTATCTATCTATCTATCTATCTATCTATCTATCTATCTATCTATCTATCTATCATCTCGTTACCCTCTCTCTCTCATCTATCTATCTATCTATCTATCTATCTATCTATCTATCTATCTATCTATCTATCTATCTATCATTTATCTATTATTTCCACATTATCTATTTATTATTATCTATCTATATCTGTCTGTCTGTCTGTCAGGAGACTCATGATTTAATTAGGGCAATTGCTGAAATCCTGACAGCTACAGTATTATATCTATCTATCTCTATCAATCTATCTATTATTTCCATTTATTGTCTATTTATTATATCTATCTACCTACCTACCTACCTACCTACCTACCTACCTACCTACCTACCTACCTTCTATCTATCTGGCCTTGGAGGACTTCTAGCCCAACCCTCTGACCAGCAGGAGACCCTCCACCATTCCAGACAAGTGGCTGTCAAATCTCTTCCTAAAAGCCTCCAGTGATGGAGCACCTACAACGTCTGGAGTCACTTCTGGAGACACGCCTCTTGGTTTGGAATTTTTTTAAAAAAGGTCTTTTTAGTGTGTTATTCAAATATCATGTGATTGATTGTTCTGTTAGGAAATTCTCCCTGAGTGCTGGGTTGAACCCCTCCCACACTCCCTCCCTTCACCTCACCTGGAACTTCATGGAGCTGAGCTTGTACATGATGTCGCCCAGGTGCTCCCGTATGATGGCCCAGGTGATCTTGTGCTCCGATTGGGCTGTGGACTCCACGGCGTGGCGGGCCAGCTCATAAAAAGTGATCATGTTCTGCAACATGCCCACTGTCTTGTAGAAAGGGCAGAACCTGAAGCAGATAACAGATAATCAGAGCTTGTAGGTCATCTAGTCCAACCCACGGCCCAAGCAGGAGACCCGACACCATTTCTGTCAGATGGCAGTCCAGTCTCTTCTTGAAAGCCTCCAAAGGTGAAGCTCCCACAACTTCCACAGGCAGTTTCTGTTCCAGGGGTTGATTGTTCTCCCTGTCAGAAAAATTCCTCCTTATTTCCAAGATTGAATCTCTCTCCTTGTTCAAGTTTCCATCTATTATTCCTTGTCTGGCCTTCAGGTGCCTTGGAGAATAGCTTGATCCCCTCCTCCTCCTCTCTGGGGCAGCCCCTCAAATATTGGAAGGCTGCTATCCTGTCTCCCCTGGTCCTTCTCTTCCCTAGCCAAGAGATCCAAGCACACTTACCCCACCTCGTCCTTCCTGGGAGAGCTTTGGGACAATCACTGCCCCAGACCTTCAACTCTCCAGGGAGGAAAAAAAACAGCAACCAGATTTTTCTCTTGTATGATTGTTTTCCAAAAGAAACAAGAAGGCAAAGAAAAATTCCAAGGAGGAGGAAGAGTAGGTAGATCAGGGGTGTCCAACCTTGGCAACTTTAAGACCTGTGGACTTCAACTCCCAGAATTCCTCAGCCAGCTTGCTGGCTGAGGAATTCTGGGAGTTGAAGTCCACAAGTCTTAAAGTTGCCAAGGTTGGACACCCCTGAGGTAGATTCTCCCAATTAGTCAAGGATTATCTAAATATGACAAATTTTATCCACGATACAATAATAGATCAGTGAAATATAGAAAATAGCTTTACAGAAATAAACATGCTAGGAAGAGGAGTCTTCTAGTAATAGAGATATTATGTACGTTAACAAGATAAGAATAAGATAAAAGTAGAACGTTAATACCAAAGTAATGAACATGGATGTAAATTTTAATTGTTGTTGCACAACAAGTCATCTGTACCAGGTGACACTCTGTTAAATGGAAGAGGAATTGTATGTACCTTAAATAAAATAATTTTTTATAAATAATAATAATAATAACAAGAACTGACTACTTAGAACACCATAACCGAGTTGCTAAAACCATTCACTGGAAACTGTGCCAAAAGTTTGGATTTGAGTATAGTAACAACTACTAGTGTTAGGGATAACATTGTTTACCCTAACTGGTTTAGGTAAAATAATAACTAAATAATCATGGTTTGTTTGTTAAAGTGTCTGCAACTTTAACTGTGGGATAGTAATTAAGGGAGTGGTTGTGAAAGCACTTTAAAAGAAGCAAGGCTGCAGCTTGCTCTCTCTCTGGCTTTGATGATCCCTGATTACTGCTTGGAATCAAGACTGCATTGCTCGAACGGGAGAGAAAACAAAGGACTGATTTGTAAGTGAACTGACAAAGGATATTCAACACGGACTTTGCTAACTGAATATCCCTGAATGGACTGACTAAATGATACATGACTATTGGACTGTTATTTTTGACTATGCTATGAACTCATAATGGAATAAACTATATTTTTGATAGCACAAGCGTATCTGTTATTTTTACTGTATGTTAATAAACATACAAGCTTAGCTCACTCATTTATCTGTGTGCCTATATGACTAACGCTGCACATTCTGTTTAGCTTGTCTCCCTAACCCTGGTTGGGGAAACCAGGCTTAACAACTAGGAACATCAGGTTGAGAAGGTTCTGGAGAATGGAGAAAGTCAAGATCTTGTAGGACTTCAGAATTCAGACGGACAGGCGTTTGGCCCACAACACACCTGACATAACAACAGTTGAAAAGAAAAAGGATTGGTTCACTGACATTGCAATACCTGGTGATGCACGAACTGTAGACACGCAGCAAGAAAAAAAAAACCCCAAAGTATCGGGACATACAAATTGAAGTTGAGCAACTTTGGAAAAAGAAATTGTGTGTTATCCCAATTGTAATTGGAGCCCTTGGAGCAATACTGAAAGGGCTACCTGCCTGTTTGGAAATCCTGAATTTATTCTACAAAAAACCACCCTACGTGGAACAGCTTGTATCCTACGATGCTACTTGAACAGTTCCTAGACTGTGAATCTCACTAAAGATTAAACAACAATGAGGAGGAGGAGGAGGACAAGGAGAAGACGAAGAAGATGAAGACGAAGAAGGAGGAGGAGGAGGAGAAGGAGAAGAAGGACAAGGAGAAGAAGAAGAAGAAGAAGAAGAAGAAGAAGAAGAAGAAGAAGAAGAAGAAGAAGAAGAGGAGGAGGAGGAGGAGGAGGAGGAGGAGAGGAGGAGGAGGAGAAGATGAAGAAGAAGAAGAAGAAGAAGAAGAAGAAGAAGAAGAAGAGGAGGAGGAGGAGGAGGAGGAGGAGGAGAGGAGGAGGAGGAGAAGATGAAGAAGATGAAGAAGACGAAGATGAAGAAGATGAAGAAGACGAAGATGAAGAAGATGATGAAGAAGAAGAAGAAGAGGAGGAGGAGGAGCAGGAGGAGGAGGAGGAGGAGAGGAGGAGGAGGAGGAGAAGAAGAAGACAAAGAAGAAGAAGAAGAAGAAGAAGAGGAGGAGGAGGAGGAGGAGAGGAGGAGGAGGAGGAGATGAAGAAGATGAAGAAGACGAAGATGAAGAAGAAGAAGAGGAGGAGGAGCAGGAGGAGGAGGAGGAGGAGAAGAAGGACAAGGAGAAGAAGAAGAAGAAGAAGAAGAAGAAGAGGAGGAGGAGGAGGAGGAGAGGAGGAGGAGGAGAAGATGAAGACGAAGAAGAAGAAGAAGAAGAAGAAGAAGAAGAAGAAGAAGAAGAAGAAGAGGAGGAGGAGGAGGAGGAGGAGGAGTAGAGGAGGAGGAGGAGAAGATGAAGAAGATGAAGAAGACGAAGATGAAGAAGATGAAGAAGACGAAGATGAAGAAGATGAAGAAGAAGAAGAAGAAGAGGAGGAGGAGGAGCAGGAGGAGGAGGGAGGAGGAGAGGAGGAGGAGGAGGAGAAGAAGAAGACAAAGAAGAAGAAGAAGAAGAAGAAGAAGAGGAGGAGGAGGAGGAGGAGGAGAAGAAGAAGAAGAAGAAGAAGAAGAAGAGGAGGAGGAGGAGGAGAGGAGGAGGAGGAGAAGATGAAGAAGATGAAGAAGACGAAGATGAAGAAGATGAAGAAGAAGAAGAGGAGGAGGAGCAGGAGGAGGAGGAAGAGGAGGAGGAAGGACAAGGAGAAGACAAAGAAGAAGAAGAAGAAGAAGAAGAAGAAGAAGAAGAAGAAGAAGAAGAAGAAGAAGAGGAGGAGGAGGAGGAGGAGGGAGGAGGAGGAGGACAAGGAGAAGAAGGACAAGGAGAAAAAGAAGGAGGAGGAAGAAGTAGTAGTAGTAGTAGTAGTAGTAAATAGTTTCTGGAACGATTGCTTTCATTCCATTTCCGACAGCATTTCAAGAACTGAATATGGATACAAACCCTTCTTTCTGGGATCAAATAGGTTTGTTCCAAAAAAAAGGTGCTGGTTATCACCTTTAAAGCCCTATCTGGCTTTGGGCCAGGTTATTTGAAGGAGGGCCTCTCCTCTATGACATCCCCCCCCCAGGACAGGAAGTCAGGGCATGTTAAGGGTCTCCTCGACCAGGGATGTGCTTCTGGCGGGACCACCAAAGGGGGCCTTCTCGGGGGTGGCCCCTTCCCTGTGGAACACTCTTCCCCTGGAGGTGGTGGCCCCTCCCGACCCTCTCGCTTTACTGAAAGGCCCTAAATGTGGCATTTGGTCAGTGTTTCCCTGGGACCCCGAATGGAAACAAGAGCAGCCAAATACAGCTGTTTCATAAATACATACAGGTCGTCCTTAACGTACAATAGTAGTTCATTTGGTGACCTTTCCGAGTTACAACAGCCCTGAATAAAAAGGGGATTATGGCCATTTTCATACTTATGACCATTGCAGCCACCCCCAGGGTCACTTGATCAAAATGTGATGATTTTGACTATCATTATTTGACTATGACTATCGTTAAATGCTGTACCTTATGATTCTTGACGAACGCATCTTTTCCTTTTATGTACACTGAGAGCAGATGCACCCAAATTCCCTGTGTGTGTTGTGATTCGCCAGCAGCCTGTGCAGCCAGCAGCGGGATCGGACAGTGCGGAAGAACGGGGACCCATCCGGGAGTCTTGGGAGGACTTGGACGAGGGTCCTGCATCCGATGCAGGGAAGGGGCCAGGATCACCTGGGAGTTATGTGCTGCCTCTGGAGCCTCCGGAGTCTGGCAGCAGTGAGGCAGAGGAACAAGGGGAGCCTGTTCCCAGTGCGCGTAGAGCTGCCAGAAGGCCAGAGCAGCTGAGACAAAAGGGACGACTCGGGAGTAAGACTGGATAAAAGACAGGCAAATAACAAAACCTTTGCAGGAAGCAAAGTCGTTTGTTTGGCTCAGGTTCATTATTGAAGCTCTTTGTACTTGGTTGTTGTTGTTTTTTCTAGTTCATTTGACATTTCTGCTATTGGCAACACTTCACAGGAACGAAAGGTGGGTGCTTATCTCAAGGGACTGTTTGAGATTCATTACGGGCTGGGAATGAAAACAATTCCCAACGTTGCAATTAAATAAGACTTGCTTTTAAAATAAGTGTGTGCGTAATTACGGTCTATAGGAAGCCTTGGTCAGAATAGTGTGCCTAATCACACTTGGCCAATAAAAAATTCATTCATTCATCCATCCATCCATTCATTTGGAGGCTTGACCAATGGCTCATAGATATGACGGTCGCAGCCTCCTGGGGTCACTTTTGTGGAGGTTTTCAAGAGGAGACTGGAATGGTCTATGTCTTCTGCTTGAGCAAGGGGTTGGACTAGAAGACCTCCAAGGTCCCTTCCAACCCTATTGTTGTTCTATGTTCTATTCTAAGATGCCTAGCCATCGCCAGTACCTCCAAGGTCTCTTCTACCCATAGGATGCTATGATGCCTAGTCAAATTCAGGACCTCAAAGGTGCCTTCTAGTCTTGGGAGTCTATGATTTGAAGATACCGACTCATCACCAGGTGGGTTGTTGTTGGTTTCATAGTTCCAGAATAAAATTGTGAGATTCCCTGTTAAGATTGACCCAAAATCTATGTCTCCCCCTTTTGTGACCAGCAAAGTCAACGAGGAAGCTGCATTCACTTAACGTCCATGTTACTCACTTAACAACTGCAGTGATTCACTTAACAATGGTGGTGAGAAAGGCTGTAAAATGGGGCCACGTTCACTTAACAAATCTCTCAGTTAGCAACAGAAATTCGGTCGTAGGTTGAGGATTACCTGTACGAACAATGACACACAGCCGTACATTTTGTGGCTCACTGCAGGGGGCTGCATGGAAACCCAAATTGGG